>CAJNIZ010047690.1:24161-35301 GCA_905231905.1 Symbiodinium pilosum | reverse complement strand
AACCCTAAACCCTAAACCATGCAAAACCTGGCTCCGACCTGCATGTCAGCAGGTATGTCCGTCCCAAACTCTTTCAGTACCGCGCGAGGCTCACGAACAGCACGTGAGCGGTATTCCCTGGACTTATACCTGGTTTGTTTTTTTTACAACCCTGGTTTGGGTTTAAGGCTTAGGGTTTACGGGTTCAGGGGTTGCTTGCTACTTTTGCAGTTTTTGTTCTTTTTCACCCCGAGAACTCTCGTACCGTCTGCGCAATGTGCACAGGTCCGGACGCTAGCTTCGGGTTTAGGCTACTTTAGGGTTTGGGGTTTAGGCTGTGAGCGCTTTCAGAAAATCCGTATCCTTCCTTGAGTTCAAGGTTATGTGGCATGACACTGATGGGTGGGCATGGGAGGATTTAAAATGATACATCCAAACATGTGGCACATGGTCGCTGTATGGAGCTTCACCTGCAGGGCGGTTCAACACCACCTCCTAAACCCCTAATCACTAAACCCCAAATAGTAGTTTCCTTTTTCTTTTCCATTATCCACATATTACTATCCAAAATCAGCCAAGCCGCCAATCTGGAGAAAGCCCAAGCAATGTCAAAGGATAGCAGCTACCTTAGTCGAAGCAACAACCTAAGCAGCTGAGCCAAAGGTGCTCATATTGTTTCGTAGCATGGAAATCCCTGCTTGCTGCTGGAATCAAAGCGTCTCTCAACAAGCCTGCTAGCTGAAATGCTGCAAGTAACGGCATGTGTCTCGCATCAGGCCTGGAACAAAAAAAACTCCACAACTGACAATCCTACAACGGTAATGACGCGCGCTAGATAATGCCTTGGGTATCCTTGGGTGGTGGCTAGAAGCTACTGCCTGCGCCATCTTCGCCAGGGAGCAGAGCGTGCAAACAATCAAATGGTGCTCCTTCTTACCGAGAAACGATTCAGATTGGCGTAGCAACACAACTCAGGCATGCCCCTTCAGAACCCTGCCATACACAACCAACAGGCCTCATATCTAGTCCAAAATGACTCTTTGGGGAGAACAGCATGGCACTTTCTATTTGAAGTTTGCGCTCCTAAGCACCAACAGCCAGCCGCAACTCCCAGAACAGAAGCAATGCTTCGTGCAGACGGCGGGTTGCCGGATTGTTGTTTAGCTAGTGGTTAGATCATAGGGGAATTGCTCCTCTCTCTCTCTCTCTCTCTCTCTTTCTTTCTTTCATTTGGGCTCTGGAGAGACCCCAGATGGGGTCTACCCGGGCGTCCTGCCCAGCCCGTGGTTGGCTGAACTGTTGGTTGAAACCCCTCGTCAAGAGCGTGGTAATTAGAGGTTATGGCCCAGAATTTGCTGGAGATTCTTACCATGCTCTCTGTCCCTGCTCTCTCTCTCTCCCCCTCTCTCTGTGCATATGGTTTTAGAATATATACGGCTATATCAGGCGTACACGATAGTATACGTGAGTTTTCGTGCTGCCGCTCCCTCGCAGACCCGAACCCGCTTTTCCTTTGGGGCTCCTTGGGCTTCTGCTCGAAGACGACAAGCCTGGTCGGGGCCGTCGGGTTGGTGGCAGAGATGCCCAGCTCAGAGCACGCACCTCTGAAAAAAGAAGAGTTGCAGTAATTGATAGCAAAACCAACAATCATTAAGCATAGTAGCAAAAAGAAGATAGTCTGGTTCTCCCGAAATTTGGGACTTAAATTGTTACTACTAATTCCAGCAACATTGCCAGGTCTCATGATAATATCCTTACTATGATGCAGCGGAGAAAGGGCAACCTTGTAAGAAGAAAGTTCTTCTGTCACATCAGCATGGCACCATTGGCATCTGTCAGCAGCTTCGACTTGAACCTGAAAAGAGCACGCTGCACGCTAGAGTTGCTCATTGCTAGACGTCTGCGGAACGAACCGTTAAATGCCGCGTTGCAGCAGCTTGCTTGGGAAAAATCAGAAGTACTCACAATCCAACATCTCACTCGCATCCTTTCCTAGTTCTTGGAAGGTTTGTTACACAGTGGTGTTGGAACGGTCTTGGGGTACATGGGAACCCTACCCAAGGGAGGCAGGCACGTTTCACAGTTGTTGTAGTAGTGTCCAGTGGAACCAGACACGCTTCACGGTGCTGTGCGCTCAAACACATTCAAACAGCGCCCCCGCAAAAAATGTGACAGCAGGTCAGGATTCTGCTTTCCGGGGCACTTGTATGCTTTAGGGTTTAAACCAGCTATAGGGCCCAGTCGTCCCTGAGCACAATATGTATCCCAGGCATAGCATGACTTTCTGAACCGCTAGAAGATCCTAGTCCTAGTCTGGAGATTTCGCAGTTTCCACTGCATGCTCAAGATCCAGCTATCTAGTCAGAAAGTCGGGGTCACTGCAAGAAGTTCTCCTGAACTAAGGTGCCGGCTCATCATCCTTAGATGAAATTTCTCAAGCCTCCTGCTGTAGCGCCTTCTTGCGCAACCGGCACGTGTATCCCAAGCTAATTTCAGGCTCCATTCGCCAACGCGGAGATATTGCACGGCATGAAATTGCTAGGCATGTACAGATGTAACGATGTACGGCTGAACGTAGAAAGGCATTAGGGTTTAGGCTTGAAGGTTTGATAGCCTGCTTAGTGATCCAGGCTTTTAAGCGATTCAGGACTGAAAACAGCTGGCTAATGTTAAGGCAGGAAGTATCACCAAAATGGCTGCAAACAACCCCTGTAGAATTGAGACGCTCTATTCACTGAGCTCCACTCTTCTGACTTTTCCACTTAATACAGCTGCTACTAAGGCCGCTGCTGCGGCTGCTGCTGCTACTACTATTCCTCCTACTGACAAGGTTACTGGAATGCCAAGTATGCGGCATGTGATGACTGATGCGCAGTGGTGGGACAGTTGAAGGTGAGGATAGTAGGCGTAGTTGCCATGATCTGAAGTCATCTTCTCTCCAAGATTCCATCCAGGCGCGCGCCACGACTCGTCGGCCAATCTCAGCACTGCTTCATGGATGCCAGGCACGCAAGCTATTTACTTACTCCGCACCACCTTACGGCATATTCAGACCAAATCTCTCTAAATCTACGTGAGAGCCACACGCTAGCATGCTAAGGTTAGCCAAGACGCTCCACGTAGCAACTTCCACAACGAGACCAATGCCCAAATGACAGTCTGCTGAGTTGCTTTAGCAGAACGAGCTCGGACACCAAAGTCTACAAATCACCTGGCCTGATAAGAAATCTTCCCCTTAGTATGCAACAGTCCTATACTTGGTTGTTTTATTGGTGGAGGCGGGTTATTATTAGTAGGCGGAGCGGATAGCTCACCACTTCTAGCATGCAATCGGCATGATTGCACACAGGACACGGATCCGCGTTTCCGGTCTCCTTCATCGACCTGCACTGACAGGAAGAAGCTCGCGAGGGTGCTCAGCAGCGAGTCAGTCCATGCAGCAGCATTTTAATCCCTATCTGAGCCATAGTATAAGCTCCAAGTATAATTATACTCTTTAAAAATCCCTATAATACTCCCCTACATAATTCCCTTTTCATGAGTTTAGACTATAGCTTATACAGCCCTAAACCACATATTCCGGAAGTCATCTCTACAATCTGTTCCGCCTTTCCCTACTGAGCACCAGGGGGTGAACACGCGATTCCTGATGCGCGGAGCACGTCTTTACACGTTGAAGAACACACTGGTGGTTCGTAGGGAGTTAGGGAATACAGGAATATACTATAAAGAGACAGGGATGAGCTTCCCTCATGCCTACTAACCAAGTAAGAACCTTATTCTTCATATAGGGCTTGATGACCGCAACGGAAAGATGATCCTGCCTTCTATTGGGGGCATCTAGCAGCATATAATATCCACAACCAAAATACTACTCCAAACGAGGTCTGCTATTTTCAGGCAACCTGGCTCGATGCAGGCTGGGGATTAGATAGTTCTGAGCTTTAAGGGACGCAGTTTGGGCTCTGTTAGGCGCGAGATATGAGACAGAGCTGTCCTTGTCCTAATTTTGTGAATAGCAACGCTCATCTTGATAATGGCATGGAAGCGCAACAGGAGCCCTGCAAGGACTACTCCCCTTTCATGATGCGTCCATCTGGGTTTTTGTCTGTGCCGGGGGAGGTGCTGTCTGACTCGTGCAACTGCAAAGCAGCAGTGCCTTCTCAATGCCCGCTCGGAGCTCATCCGCCGTGAAAATGCCTCGCGGCACTACAAGTGGGTTTCTGAAAGCTCTTAGAACAAAATCAATGGTTCTCAGGCGATCATGCGGGGTCTGTAGTAGAGGCTATACATACATCTGTTTTGAGCGGTTACATGACAATACCCACACAGAACACCCCTACCGGCTGAGTTCCCTAGCCTGAAAAATGCTCCGCATCATCGGTCGTGATACGAAGCATCCGGACACGAGATAGCACCCCGCAAGAACACATTTCTCGCGTACGTGTTTACCTCTGGCTACCAGGGGAGTCAAGGACAAGAGAAAAGGGAAACTACCATGTTATGTAGTCGAGACTTTACCAGGACTACTATAAGGCTCCATTCTGGAGCTCTTGCGAAAAGGAAGTAGGCATAGACCTGGGGGTAGGCTAAGTCAGCGGGTCTGCTTTCTGCATGACGAACACTCTGCCAAACCCATCAAGACTGCTGTCACCAGGACGACCTGGGGGTTCAGTGTTTGGGTAACCACTACTACTATTACTGGTACTATTACCATCACTATTGCTATTACTTACTATTACTCTTACCAATGCTGTTACCATTACCATTACTATATTACTATCAACTATTACCAAGAAGATAAACTTGCACACAGAGAGAGGTAGAAACTCTGAAGTCCCTGCCGCTTGGATAACTTCCGCGGAAGGCAATCACAACCGCATGAACCGATTTCAGTCGTAACCTTGCCCCACAGAATCAAAATCAACATCCTAACTAGATAATGCAGCCCTAAACCCTAAACTTCACCCTAGACCCTGAACCCTAAATCCTTTTGGCATGTGGACTCCCTGAACCCTAAACCCTAACCCTGAACCCTAAAGCCTTAAACCCTAGCCACGACTATTCCAGCTACATGAGTTGATGCATAATGGGTAGTTCTCAGGTCACACCTGGGGAGCCTCATGATGCGCCTGTCTAACTGGTTTAGGGTTCAGGGTCTTGCTGCGCAGAGATGTGCAGAGTACGAAGAAGTTCTGTGGGTCTCTGAACCTTTAATCATGAATCTATAGCGCTCACAGCTTCAGACTCTGATTTACCGTTTGATCCTCCATATTAGTGGTGTTATCCCTAGGCACCAAACCGAGAAAAAAAACAAAACTCTAAACCCTAATCCCTCAACCCTAACCCCTAATTCCTCAACCCTCAAACCCTAAATTTCCAAACCCTCATCCCTAAACCTGCCCTGCCTTTCTGCAGAAGGGCGGAGACCAACGCTCGAGCAATGGCAGGGCATGAGGCCTGGCTATTGGAAGCATCACAGAATTAACCGTCTCGGGGCTTCGGGCTTAGGGTTTAGAGCTGAAGGGTTTAGGGGTTAAGGGTTTAAAAGTTTTCGGTGTGGGGCTTGGGTCCGTTTTGGGTATGTTTGACTAGTTACTAGGGACCCAACAAAAGGGCCTATGATTTTGACAGCCTACCAGATGCGGACATGGAATCCAAACGGCCTGGGTGCGGTACCATGCTTGGTTTTGGGGGGGCATACCAGGGTTTAGGGCTTCTTAACTAGGCTGGAAGGGATAGGGATTCCAGCCAGATGATGGAGAATCCATTGGAAATCAAAACGGCAAATAAATCCAAGCTGAGTTTATATACGGGGTATAAATCGAGATGATGTGCTATAGCGCCTCAATATCATTTTGAGACCCTGTAATATCTAGAACCAGAATACCGAATTCTTTTAGCCCCATAGCAGGTGCCCCTGAACCCTCAACCCTAGGTGAGGCTTGAAACTTTCAGCTTGTGGGGCCTGAGCTTGAGTTTAGGGAACTTTGTATTTCGTCTCGGGTGGAGGAGGATTTGGTGGTTTCCGAAAATTACGAGTACCTTTTTGGGGGGTCCCAATAACAAGGACTATAGTATATTGGGGTCTATATTGGTGTGATTTTGGGAAACTACCATTTTGGTTTGGGTTTAGAGTTTAGGATTTAGGGCTCTGGCCTCCGGCTGGGTCAGGCGCTCTTTTCTAGGGGCTGGGGCTGAGTTAAACTTAGAGTCAGGGCACAGGCTTCCCGATATCACAATGAGTACCAACGGATGGGCTGATTGACAACTTCCAGGCATAAAGCGTACAGAAGGGCATCTCCACCTTGAAAGATATGCACCGTGAGGCACCTTTAACGATTTTTGTTCGTATGTGGCCTCCACATAATCACCCTACTAGGGTTGCAACTTGCTGTATGTCTTCGTCTTGCATGCGAGGCCTGTCGTGGGGTTCAGGGCGCTTGAGCAAGTGCTTTCAACTAAGCACGAGCAAGCAAGCAAGCTTGTTGCTCTAAGGCTTGCGAACAGGGGGTTTAGGGTTTAGGGTTTCAGGGCTTAGGGAACCCTGAGCCCCAAATCGCTAGAACTCTGCCGGGAAGAACCTTCACTCAGGCTCACAAGGAGTGGATTTTCTTGGGAACAAACAATGCAAGCCAGGACGGTTAGACTATCTCATGGTACTTTCCCCAAATAGGGGACCCCAATATAGAACCCAATATACGATAGTCCTCATTATGGGGACCCCCAAGAAGGTACCCCTAATTTTCGGAAATCCCCTCAGGTATCCAACTTGGAACCTTGGCACTGCTCCCAGGTATGTCCTTTGGGGTTCAAGCTCAGCTAACCTAAACCCTGATGCCCTCAACACAAAACCCTGAAACCTACACATGACACGCTACCCACAAGATCAACACGTTGCCTCTTCATCCACAGCCCGCTGCTCTACTGTGTGGCGCTCCTCATAGCGGTCTCCCAAAATTAGGAGCCAACTTTGGGGGGCCCAAGAATGACGATGATGGCATCGTGGGATGTATAACACAAGTGGACACCGTTTTTTTGGGCAGTGGCTTCATGGGTCCCAGAAGCAAAACATGCAGCATACTATTTAGATCCTCTCGTCCTGCCTAGTAGCAAACCGGAAGGAATGGGTTTGGGTGACTCATTGTTCAGAACGGTGAACGGGTGAAGGAGTGGCGCTGGGACCCTATTCACCCTGAACCCTAACCTTGAAGCCGAAAGACGAAAACTCCAGTTCAGCTCTAAGCCCGGTCCTCGTGGACATGGTCGTGGTCCTTCATTGCCCAGGGCTCCATACGCCCACAGGAGACACCAGAGTTTCACATGGTTTGAGGCTCTGACTTCTGGAGTCCTGTGGTGGGGTGAGAATTCTTGCGCCTCGCGCTCCAAAGCACTGGGATCATGATGACGCCTTGAAGTTACCACAAGTGCTGCAAGTGCACAAGGATTAGCGATTTTGCGGCTGCAAGGGGCTTCTAGCTCATGACACCCGACATTGGGACCAGGAAGCCTTACCCTGACTGCTGCCACCTTTTCGTGCCATTCATGCCATGATGTTGGAGACTTTGAAGGGGGTACCCTCACCTAAAAATTGAACCCCAAAGAAACGTCCCCTTTTCAAAAGGGCCCATCTTTTGCAGGCGGGGTCTTGATTAGATCCTTCGGGCGCTGAATAGGACAGACACCCTAAAAAGATCCTAGAGGGGAATTACAATAGGACCCAAGAATTTCTTCGAGGGTCGGTCCAACTTTGGGTCAGTATGGGCATCTACCTGGGGAAGGGTAATTTCCAGAAACACATGGACCCCAACATAGAGCCCAGATTACTATGATCTTGTCATAGGGTCCCACCCCAATTTTGGGAAGCCCCGATATGGCTATGGACATCAAAATTGATCCCGGTCCCTCGTCCTTGTGTGAAGCATGCTCGGCTGTCTTGGCCCTCTTGCAGTCCTTGTTTTTAGGGTTGGGGGTTTGGCTTGTTCAGCATGGTTTAGGACATCTTGTATAGGGGTATATATGGGATTATCTGGGGATTCTTATAAAGATCCACTCCATCACTCTTCGTTGAGCACCGGTACTTTTAGGGTTGTTGGCCTGACTACAGGGATGACTTTAAGGTCTGCGCATCCTTCTCAAACCGATGCAGCCACCCGCCTGCCGATTGTGAAGCAATGACAGCCGCAATACTGTAGTCTCCTTAGACCTATAACAAAAATCATATCCTTAATAATTCCTTAGGGTTATACTATGACCGAAATTTTAAAGCAGCTCCTAAGGAGACTACACCAGAACTATACAAACCACCATCATCATCATCATCATCAGCATCACCATACCGACAGCAACAATGCCAATAGAAAGGACAATGCCAAGCAGAAACCCTGAACCCTAAATCCTAAACCCTAGACCCTAAACCCTACACCCTACACCCCAAACCCTAAACCCTAAACCCCTACTCCCAACTTCCAAGTTCAACTGGGGAGTCTGTCCCTGGAAAGCAGCAGGGATTTTGGGGGAAAGGTGGTGGAAGGGCGCAAGACTGGCTGAGGACAACATGTACTCTTGAAGCCTAGAGGTCCAGAAAGCCCACACCAAGCAGATGATAGCAATTGGGTTTAGGGTTTAGGGCTTTGGCTGCAACATGTGTCACGCCTCATGTGCAAACAGGGTGCGCAGAATTCCAAGTACGTGACTCAAGCAACCAGGAAATCCCCAAAAGAGCTGCACAGATGCCTTGCTGAGGGTTTAGGGTTTAGGGTTCAAAAAAATTTGGTCTTGGTGAATATAACTAGAACCAGCTAGAGTCGTAGGAGGAACCCATAGCGGAATCACTGTTGGGCTGAGGACTCATACATCCCATGTTCCCAGGGCACAAACAGGTTCTAGTGATTTTCTAACCCCTCCCCTAAGATTAATACTTCCACCTCCCTAATATCCAGGTTTCTTATCGTGGTAAAGTATAATATAGTGGAACATTCAGTTTTTTGGGGGTGGTGAATTTATATTCGAGGGGGGGATTCGCGTAGCCAGGGTTCTGGGTGAAGAGCATCGGTGCCGGATCCCAAAGTGGCTGGACGCTTCTTTCGCTGATTCTCCAGCCTTTGCTTGTGAAACGGATAGTGTTCGAGGTTTAGGGTCTAGGGGTTTAGGGATCCTGTTCGCTATAGCTTTTGCTGGGTTCACACTTGTGCACACCATAGCGGAAGAACCCTCCACACAAGGCAGTCCTGTTCTCTGGTCTACAGTGGCTGCACAATTCTGGCATATTCCCCAGAGATATCGCAAAGAATCCACGTAGCTACATGGTAGATTCTTAGAGACCAAAGGGGTTCCCATGTAACGGGCTCAAGTATATACCATATGGCTAATGAACCCTTTGGGTATGCACCGGCCTGCTTGTTCGGTTTCCTCTCTTCCAGATGTTCTGTCGTTGCATACAGTTTGCATGAGCAGTTCCGTTGCTCTCCCTTTCCTTGTCTTCGTCTGCATCCTAGCCACTGTACTCATTCTGTACTCACTAGTGCCAGGCACCGCTGGATTAAAGGACCCCCTAACTGCGAAAAATCCATAGTTCGGACAATAGCCTATGAGGAAAGGCCCCTGGGCTAGCTGGAGCTTAGACCAACCTGACCTTCGGTATAATGATTGATGTATTGTTTAAGGTTAGGGCTGCTTGCAGCATGGAATGGAGGAATGGATTCTTACAGTAGGGCCCCTCTACAATCTCCAGTAAGAGGAGAGCTTCCACGTTATTATATCCATTCCCTCATTCCCTACGAACAAGCAATAGGTATACGCCACTTTGGTGCCCCTTCTTGATGCCAAAGTACCCTGCACTTTTCCGCTGCCTCATTCCCTGCTGGAAGCTGCCGGTTGTGAGCAGCTTGAAAACCCAAAACCCAAACCTTGGGTTATTGGGGATATGGGCATAATGGAAGGTAAAATGGAAACTGCTATCTAGTATATTGGGGTTATATTGGGATAATGGAAATAAGATGGAAACTAACTTTCCCTAAGCGCAAACCCCAAACCCTAAACCACCGGCGGCAGTTTTGAAGATGCAGGGCCCAGAAACCCATTGTCTACTACAGAAGACCTTGAAACGAGAGCTGGGTGGAATCCAGCAGTCGCACATCCCCAAATCCCGTCTAAACCCAATTGATTACCTCTAGCCTGCAGCGCTTTGAGATGCTGTGGGTCTTCCTACCTTATAATTTGTCATTAGTCTCTAATATCCCAAGAAGAACAATCTTTCTTGCTGCTACATAAGGAAACCCATACACCAACATTCATACGGAACCCTGACATTGAGCCAGATTCACCCCAAGGGTCCAAGCACCCAAGCGACGTGGTTTAGACATCAAGTTACCCTTCAGCTTGTAGCGTTTGGGGCTTCGAGCCGAGCTATTTGGGTACTTGGATCGTCGGTTTTTAGATGTGCTCCAAACGGGGCTCCTTGTTCAAAGTACCTATGCTTCTTACTTCTCTGGCCCTTGAATGTCTGCACAAATCTGTACCACTGTTGGATCGAGAGTTCTAATGCTTTCGATGTGCGTGCACTTTGCGCCTTTCAATTGTGTAAGTTTCCTACAAGCAAGCCCCTACACCGTACACCGAAAACCCACAGCCATTTGCCTGAATTAACCCCGAGCCCCAAACCTGAACTCAGCCCAAGCCATCAACGCCAAAATGCAATGCCTTGCTTGGTTTACAGCTTACAGTAGACCAGAAATCTCGTCAATGACAAAAACAAAAGCTGAGGTGAGTAATTATACCACCTAACCCTCCACCCTAAACCCAACACCCTAGGACCTAAACCCTGCCACCTATATAGCAGAGCCCTAAGGGTCCAAGGACCCAAATATTAGGGCTCTAGGGCCCAAATACTATAATATTAATGGTATTTGGTCCCCAAAACCGTCCTTGGACCCTTAGGGGCAGAGCCCCCTACCCCGCAATCGCGGAACATTTCGTTCAAGCCAGTTTGCACTTCGGCATCCGCCTTTTCGAGCCAGCTCTGGTAGATATCTACAGTCACCTGGGCGCCAAAAACCCAGGTTTGGGATTTAGAGATAAGCACCTGCGCCTTTCTGAGCATCGATTACAAAAACAAGTATATATATATATATATGGTACCCCCCCCCCAAAGATCCACCTT
>CAJNIZ010047690.1:8449-24061 GCA_905231905.1 Symbiodinium pilosum | reverse complement strand
GGACAGGTTCCTCCCTATTTAAAATCCAAGAAGTTAAATAATGAAAATCATTAAAGTACTTAAGATAATCTAAATAGATTATTTCAAATATTTGAATTATTCTAAGAGGAAGAATGAAAAGAAATTGAAGATAAATAAAGATGTGTGAATTGTTCATTTATTTCAAGTCTTTATTTTAAGAGGAAAATAAGGAAATACATCCAATTTCAAGGTCCACCTTGGCTAGTTTCCCAGTAAATTTCTTTTGAAACCTGCTTTTACAGTAAAAACGGTGGATCTTTGAGGGGGGGGGTTGCATATATATATATATATATCAATGGGTCCTCTAGGTACGGCTCCAGGGTGCAAGTTTAGGGCTTTAGGGTGTAGGGTTCGGGTTTTAGGGGTCGGTTGCGATGATAAGAAGATTGCAACGAGCCCCATTACGGATTGGATGTCTACTCTCACCTGGGTCAAGAGGGCCTCGAGGTAGGTAGCACTGAGAGCTTGGGTTCAGGGCATTAGAAGGAATGTCCACCTAAATCCCCAAAAACCCTAAAGAGAGCTACCATTAATAGGATTCCATGAGGTCCATGTAGGCCTCCTGAAAAGGTACCCGTCTTGTAGCTACCAACCTGCAACCTGGTCACTCCAAACTGGGATGCTCCAAAGAGGATGGATGGGGCCCTAAACCCCAAGAGCCTCTAACCCTAAGAACAAAAGAAGTATAAGGTTCACCCTAAACCCTGAAACCCTCAACCCTGAACCCGAAACAGACCCTTCAGGTAAAACCTGGAACATTTGTGAAACTCTCGCCTCTGGGCAAATAAGGGGGGGGGGGGTTCGGAGTTAGCACGCGGCATCTGCCTTATGTGGGAGTCCCTTTTCAACTTGTTAGAAACTCATTCGGAGGAGTCTCTCCGACTTGTAGGTCCTCATTAGCAAACTACTTTATTCAGGAATTAATGCTTGGGGGGTTTAGGGTTTAGAGTTTAGGGTGGTTGTAGATTAGGGAATTTAATGACACTTCACCATCAGGGCTTTGCAGAAAAGCATTGCGCTGTGGCCGCTTGCATGCAAGAGTTCCGGTATCCTGCCAAGCCAAGCCTGTCCTCACAACACCACCCCCACCTCCCTAAGAATGGATACCCCAAGTATAGTACCAGTACCATCATAGATTAGCGGGAACCCTAAACGCGAAACCGTGGCAACATCCATTTTTTGAAGGTGTGGGTTTTTCATTCTCAAGGGGAGGAGATGCAGGTGCGCAGTTCTTAGGTGGCTAGATTCCACAATATTCTCATAATCGCGGGTTGCCCCACTACTCCCCCCTATACTACCCCTTAGGTTCCCCTTTACTTAGCCAGTCCTATTTATCCCTAAACAACCCACATTCAGGGGAGACCTCAAGGTGTGTACAGAGGGGGGGAGTAGTGGAACCAATGACATGAAGACTTCTATAAGATCCTGGTACCAGGAGTGGCTGACGGCCCTAACTACGTAGCTGTAATGGGCTTCTATAGATGCACTCCGTTTTAAGTGCAGTCTTCATAGGGATTCTTTTCAGGTCCCATGTTACTGTTCAAGGAGTTGGGTAGAGGCGTGGTGGAGAGCTGAAGTAATAGGGCCTTTGAGGAATTCTCGCGAACCCGAATCCTTAAACCTTAAATCCGCTCTACCCAGGGCTGAAGGACAACAAGAGTTGGGGCGCATCACCGTTTTGGCCCCAACCGAAGCCCAGCACTAAGACAATAGGGTTTAAGGGGATTTTGGGGTAAGTTCAGAACTCGCCTGTAAACTATAGAGACCTTAAGCTGTAAAGCTTTCACAAACGAATATCACCACAAATGCCCATGAACCTCGGAAGTGCTAAACCTCAAGCCCCAAAGACCCAAAACCCCAAAAAGGGCTCTCAGCAGGTACCCAAAGAAGGTGCCGCATTAAGCTGTATAACCAATACATTACCCACCCTCTACATAACCAGATAATCCCAATATTACCCCCCATAACGTGATTGCAGGGGTCTCCATCAAGGGTACCTCCTACAGCCCCAAGAAGAAGAACACAAACAAAAGGTGCCGCATTAACCAATACATTACCCACCCTCTACATAAGCAGATAATCCCAATATTACTCCCCCATAACGTGATTGCAGGGGTCTCCATCAGTACCTCCTACAGCCCCAAGAAGAAGAACACAAACAAACGCGCCAGAAGACCTGGTCGTTTCCTAGCTCGCCAGCATCGAAGTCCCGAATACAGCCCGCATCGAAGCGCACGATGTAAAGACTTGCCACGGAGTTTAGGTTGTCAACTGCAGTTTCTTTAATAGGGATTCTATGAGGGTTATATTCCTTTATTTCCGATCAGCCACCAGTAGGTCAATGAATAGACCTTAGGTTTTCGGGGTTTGGGAGCTCATTGCACAAATCAAATCCACTGTTTCTGAAGGTCCATAAGATGGTCGAAGACCACTCAGCGTGAAGCTTTCCCAGCGTATACACAACCTTGTAACGGTCTCCACTTTGCCTACAGATTCACAGCTCTTTGCTCAGCGGCCCTCGGTCCGAAGGGCTTTACCAACCTCCACTCAACCTGCGAATAATGTGATTTCCAAAGCTTGTACCGTATATGTATGTATATATATATATACACACACATTTTTGATTTCTTTGGTTAGATCTCTCCAAGATTATCCAAGGAATGTACTCAGAGGTTCGGGATTTCATTCTTTTCATTGTTAGGGGAGAATGAGACTGCGAAAAGCACAAGGCTAATGATGACATCGGGAACAGAGGCAGCAAATTCTAGACTAATCTGGGCTTAGCTAGGAAGCCATAGCGCAAGTTTCTAACACAGACTGATGACAGTCAGATCACTTCCGGTGATGCCCTACAAAGCAGGAGCAACAGTAACGGCGGCGACGAAACCCTGAACCCCAAAACCCTAAACCCCAAATCCACAAGAAAGCGAGGCATAGCAGTAGCCCGTCAGGTCCAGCCATGCCACTCAAATTTGAGACCCTGGACCCTAAACCCTAAAACCCTAAAACCCTAGACGAATAACGAAACTCAAAAGCTCAAAGGACGGGTGAACGAGTTCGAGGGCGAACAGGCTTGCAAAATCACATGTCGGTTTCATTCATCACCCGTCGCTTTTCAAGGGGTCAGGGTTTAGGTTGAATTTAAGGGTTTAGGGTTTAATTGCCTGCAGGTGTAAGTACTATCATTACTCTTACCAACTCGTACGTAATTACCCATGACTCATGACCCTAAACCCTAAACCTAAACCCTAAATGATATATAGTAGTTTCCATTTTCTTTTCCATTATTACTACGTCCCCATGACCCTCCAGGTACCTAATCCCAAATATTCATGGCAGTTTCCCAAATTTAGGAGAACCCCAGTATAGACCCCAACATATAATCCTTATTATAGGGACCCGAAAAAGGTACCTCTATTTTTGCGAAACCCTTTTTGCAACAGGCTTCAGATCCGCCCGGTTGCGAAACCCTAAACCCTCAACCCTAATCCTTAAACGCTAAACCCTAGATGTCCCCGATAATCCTATACATCACCTATAAACCCCACCCTTAACCCTAAACCCTGTATAATCCCCTATACTATTTTGGGAAACCCTCACTTCTGGGTTACTTGCAGCTCCGAGCACGGGCATTTGGACCAGCTCTTCCCCCCAAAGGCAAGCCTCAGGGATACATGGAAAAGTAGGGTTTAGGGTTTAAGGTTTAGGCTTTACCAAAATTAGGGATATTACCTCCAGAACGGGGAATCAAATGCAACAGGGAATGGAAAGGAAATGGAAACTGGATCATAGACGGGTTTCGATTTAGGGTTTCGGGAATGATCGGGTTTTCAATCCTAGACGGTCCCTGTTTGGGAGCCGCTTTAGTCCGGAACTCTGGGGGGACAAGCAGTAAAGGGGAGTCTAGTATAGATTTGGGGTTTAGGGCTTCAGCGTAGAGCTTCATAATTTGGCAGGCTTTCCGTGGGACTGTTAAGAAGGGTTCAAGGCTTGCAGTTTACGGCAGCTAGTATTTTGGAACCACATGAGCAATAGTCCACACTCGTGGTATCCCCCTTAATAACCCCTATGGCAGTGCCCTATATACTCCTTTGTATAACCCTCTTTGAGGAGTTTAGACTATGGTTCATACAAGGGTTTACGTTTTGGCCCGCTATTTTGGAAACCTCCACATCAATTACCAAGACAATGGAGGAATGGAAGCTATTGTAATTATATTGGGTTTAGGGTTCAGAGTTGTTTTTGCTTTAGGGTTCAGGTTTTAGGTTCGGAGTTTGGTGATCTAGGGTTTCTGTGATCCGGCAGAATAATCGAGAATCAACTGGAGAATCAAATGGCAACTGTCATGGAGACTGTGCTTACATAGGGATTACAGGATTGTGCCAGTCTACTGTAGAAGCCTGAACAACTGTATCTGTTGTCCCCTTATAGCCACTACATACTTGCAGTAAAATGCAAGCTGGAACCCCTTTTGTTTGAAGAGACAGGGGGGTTGGATCCCTATGACGGTCCTTGTGCACCCTGCACCCTAAACCCTAATACACCTGAAACTGGTCCTGTATCCTATTCATTCCTAAGAGCCACCACTCTTGCGCTTCGGTTTAGGCTCCTGATGTAGGAATTGGGAGTTGGATCTAGGTTCTATCTAGGTTGTAGGATTTTGTATTTCCTTGTTTCTTTCAGGATTTGCGGCTAGCGCTTCAAGTTGCATGGCACGCAGCGCACCTCGTTTTGAAAATGGTCTCGATTTTCTTATCATTGGTTTCACCTTGAGATACGTTCAAGAGCTATAGTTTTGATGCCAACCCTAATGAGCCCGCACCCACAACCCTACACAGTAGACCCCACATTCTTTTCTCTATCTCTATGTAACTACTCACAAAGATATTATATCCTTGAAGATTTTAATGTCATATCCAACTTAGGCCCAGATGAGCAGGCTGTAATGCAACTTTGAAGCATCTCCGACAACTTCCTGTATGTCTCTCAATACGGACCCGATAAGTCTCTTCTACTCCCTACATCTCTTCAGGGTCACCTGAGGGCCTTTTTTGATAAAACCCCATGCCCCAGACTAGATGCAGGATTTGCTTTCTGCTCAGTGAACAGGCCGTGGGAGCTGGGGTGAGCGGCCAACAATGAAAAGAACTTGGTTTCAGGTATCTCTGCAGTATGACGCGCGATTCTCACTTTTCCTTTTGAAGAGTAGAATAAATGACATGCCCATGAATAGTTTTGCTAGGACATTGGGCGAGTTTCGTTTCCATATGAGCCATAATCTCAACTCCCAGTATCCCGCTTCATATCCCCTATAATAGTCCCCTGCTTAATCCCTAAAGCCTGAAACCTAAACCCTTATCATATATTGGCCGCCTTCTGATTCAGCTGGCCCTGCCACATATCCTACGTCTCCAACTAGGACGGTGAAAGGGCGGGGGTACATTTTGAAGCTAGAGGCGGTTTACCAGGTGGTGGCTTCAGGGGCCTAAAACGCGGTCTAAGGTTTAGGGTTTTGCTAAAACAGGGTGCAGGATTTTTCTTTTGAATCAGTACTGGGGCCGGGCCGAGTGACGATTATGCTCGACACTGCAAAGGCCAAGTACTTGAATTGCAACACGTAAAGCTTCGTCATGTAACGGACCAAGCATTCCAATCTTTTAGGCCAGGACTGGTTTCCTAACAATATGGAGCCTGGAATGGAACCCCTGAACGAATACTCATGTTAGCAACGAGGAATCCATATGAAAGTCGGTGTGTTTGATAGTAGGGCTTCGGTAACCCCAGCCCATAACTAGTTTCCTATCAGGATCCTATGACAATTCTAGGCTTCTACTTCTAATCGTTAGGGGTTCGACAGAATGTGCTTCTGTTGCAGGAACGTATGGACCATGGACAGTCATATCCAAGAGATTAGGTACCGATGGAGAGGTATACTTAAGCCGCATAATTTGAAGCCCATTGGGCCCAACTTGTATACTGCATGCCTACCCGGACCCTTTGGAACACTGAGCCCCGAAACTCCAAGCCTCTAAACCTAAACTCCAAGCCCCTAAACCCTAAAGCTCAGCCCAAAACCCGAAACTTTAAGCCCCAAAGCCTTAACTCCTAAACCCCAAGCCGCTGAAACTCTGAATCTCTGCCGGCTTACTGCTCCGGGTTCTCGAAATTTCCCACGAAGCGCTCCACGGTGCCACCTGTCAACCACAACTTTGCTGGGTTGCTGCTGCGAAAACTAACATACCTCATAGCAATATGGATACATTTCAAGTATACTTGACAGGGTGTCCTCATGAAAGTGACGCAATGTGCACCTAAACCATGCCAATATCTGGGTTTAAGGTTTAGGGGTTTGGGGTTTAGGGTTCTGGTGTAACCCTAAACCCTATCTAGCCCGAGTCCCCGACACACGCCGTGGATGAAGCCAGGCGTTCGAAGGTGCGGCCGCCGCCATCGGGTTGCGTGGGAAGCGTGGCGCACACAGACGATGTCCCCAGGAAAAAACCTCGAGTTTTTGGGCCACTAGCCCCATAGAACCCTGAACGCTAAACACTAAACCAACACCCTCAACCTTAAATCCTACGGTTCTGTTTACCAAGGACTGTGAGGCTCCCCAGTAAGCCCCATGGCATATGGAGCGATCTTCCAGGGTGAGGTGTGGAGTTATGCCAGTTTGTACTGTTAGGCTTTGTTCCAGGTGCAAAGTCAGAACGAATTTTCATGGGTAAGAACCTTCCGACACCTACCCCGAGAAACATACATTCAGGACTCTAAGCCCTAAATCTTACCGTAGGACCTAAACCCCGAACCCTTGCTGCCCAAGCGTCCGCTGCGTGGTATCTTCCGCGTTGGGGCCCAGGGCAGTTGCAAGCTCCTTCTCATCCCAGTTGCAAACTCCAACCCTAAGCTCCTACACCCTAAACCCCAAATAGTAGTTTGAATGCGCTCTTTTTTCCATTATCCCTATATAGCCCCAATACATACCCTACATTTTCACCCTAAACACTAAATCCTAAACCCTAAAGCCCCCATATATACCCTATATTCTCCCAATCTTACCTACCTCCCGAAATGAGGGCTCAAAGCTGCTCCACGCAGGCCCTCATGCCGAAACCCTCGCATGGCGAATCAAATGGAAATCGGACATGACCGGACATGCAAACTGAGAACATTGTACAGTCATCCTATAGGATAGCCTTTCCATAAAACCCCTTAAAAACCTAAACCCTAAACAATGAGCGCGTAATTTCGAAATCCCACCACCATCCTAGGGTTCGATCTTCCCAATATGATACCATCTGCTGTATCAGCGAACTGTCTCTTTTGAGGGGCTGGGGGCTGGGGGCTTCAATACTTGGAGACATGGATTGCGTTCAGTTCTTTTAAGTCGTAGCTCCCTGTTGGGGACAGACCCGCAAACCCTAAACCCTACACCCCAAACCCTAAATCCTAAACCCTAAATTGCGTGTCAACAGACTCAGCTTGGCAGGTCCATGGCAAGCTTGGAAATGGTTGGAACTGCGGTGGATACTAAACATCATGCATGACCCTAAGTTGGGTTTAGGGTTTTGGGTCATCCCCTGCTAAGGGTTAACTTTTAGGCGCCAATAATGATAGGAGTCTAAACCCTAAATCCTAAACGGGAATCCCAAAAGTTAAGGGTCTAAGGTCCAAGCACTTCCAAGCTAAGTGCCAAGGAGTACCTTGAGAAGTATGGTACTATGGTATACCAAGGTCATGCAGGATCCTCAGTATCAACAGTAGGATCTATACATCTATATCGGGGTCCACAAACACTTGATCTGCACATGCACGCGTCATAGATGCCGTGTGTGCCTTCAAGAACAGGGCATGCAACCTGTCCGGAAATTGAGAACATTCTGGGTTTGGGTGTTGGTATGTCAAGAATGTGGGGTTCTTGCGGGTGAGGTTCGGCTTATGTAATGTAGCCTTGAACCTTACCTTCTAAACCCAAATAGGAGTGCAGGGAGTGCACGTTGAAAGCTTGTGGCTGAACTGGCACAGCACCATGGTAAATCGTTGGAAGCTCTCAGGTTGTCAAACCATAAAGCCTAAACCCTGAGGATAAGGTTTAGGGCTTAGGGTTTAAGATGCGTGTGAGCCGTAGTCTAAACTCCTAGTATCCCCTTAATAAGTCCTCTGGTACTCCCCTATATATCCCGTTTAAGAAGTTTAGACCCCAAACCCAAAACCCTAAACCTAGACCCTATATAAACCCCTTCAAGGACTTTAGACCCTAAGCCCTACACCCTAAATAACCCACTTTAAGGACTTTAGACCCTAAACTCTGAACCCTATATAAACCACTTTAAGGGCTTTAGACCCTAAACCCTAAACCCTACATAACCCCCTTTCAGGACTTCAGACCCTAAACCTTAAACACGATATCCTACATAATCCCCTGTACGGACTTTAGACCATGGCTGTAAGCAATCAAGAAGCGTGTCAAATCCGCTGGGGGTGACGGCTCGCGGCAAAAATCTCTTCTAAACCCTCCGAAAGCTGGTTAAGGGCTTCGGGTTTAGGGTTTCGGATTTGGGGTGGGGGGTTTAGGGGTTCAGGGCTTGGGGTTTGGGGTTTTAGGGTTTAGGGTTTACAAGGGTGACCCTTCTACTTGCGAGCAAGTTATAAGTAACTTATAGTAGGTGTAAGTGGACTTATAGAAGCTGTAAGTCTTGCATAAGTAATCATCTGATTTACGGCCAAATTATAAATATTTACGTCTAAATTACATGAACTTATAAGTATTTATAACTAAGTTAGCAAAAGTTATAAAAACTTATAAAAACTTAAAAACGACTTACAAAAACTTACAAAAACTTATAAAAACTTATAAACAACTTACGACTTTTTTCGTTTCCAGTTTTGCTTGCTCAAAACTCATGTTTTTGGAGATTTAAAACCATTTTTTCTCTTGCAGCCGTTTCAGCTCAAATCAGTTTTTGGAGTGCAGTTTTGGTTGTTTTGGAGATTTCATTATGGCTCCGAAAGCGTCCAAATCCTTGCCAAAGTCAGGGTTGTCGCTGGAAGACCTGCCCGGGCCGTATTACTTCGATGCCAAGCTTTTGCCCACGGTTCCATCTTTTTTTGGAGGCCGCAGCGGGTGGGAGTTGGAGTTGAAGGACCGCCAGACGGGTCGTGCGTGGAGCCGGAAGTTCAAGTCCAAAGCGTCTTTGGCCGACATGTGCGATGTCGTTGTGAAGATTGCAGACTTCGTCCCGAGTCACCAGCATGTTTGGATGCAGCTGGATGGCTGGATGCATCTTGTTAGGATGGGCACTATCCCGGACATGGAGTTGTCCACTGTAAAGAGCGTTCTGAAACGTAGCTTCGCTGAGGAGCCAAGCAGCCAGAACGTTGCCGAAAGCTCGGATCCTGGCAGCACTGCTACCAGCTTCAAGCGCAAGCGTAGCTGAGTTTTGCTTATAGGCAGACTCCATGGAATGGGGGGGGGCAGGGCGGGCAAAAAAATATATGCGGTTTTTCCGCTCTGGTACGTCTATATATAGGGTTTAGGGTTGAATTACTCCGATTCTGTTCCGATTATAGGCTGTGTTTGCAGGATTTAACTGATTAACATCTTTCTTGCCATTTGGTTCAAGATTTGATTGTAGCATTTATCTTCTGCCTTCCCAAGCATGGCTGCCTTGCTGAAGAAAATTCAGCACATTCAGGGGTTTCTGAAAGGAGCGCAGGCTCTTGAAAGTTTTGAGAAGCTGCGAGAGGATCAGTTCAAGCAGTGCAGCGACTTCATCTCAGGCTCCAAAGGACTGAGTTTGGAGAGCGTCTCAAGCATTCTTGGAGTGTTGGACGCTTCTGTTTGGAACGCGGAGCAGCTCACAGAGCTGAAAACAAAACTCTCTGGGAAACTGACGCGTTCGAGCGCTGCCTCAGAGCCCCAAAGCGCGAGAGAGCCCAGTCCGCCCAAGCAGAAAGCCTCAGGGCAGGATTACAGGAATCTTGTTTATCATCTGAAGCCTTGTCATTACGAGATGCTGGCAAACAGTAAGCCTGACTGCCTTCAAGCTTTGGCTCTGCACGCAGCCGCGTTGGGCCTTCGCAATCCTTCAGAGGGAACGCTAGCTGTGCTTGTCACCTTGCTTGGTTGGCAAGGTTTCAAGGAGGAGGGACTGGAGCTTGCTAGCGGTTACGCTCTTCTGGTGGAGCAGAAACCCAAGTTCAAGAAATTGCTTGCAGCTGCTGCGCCGACTGCTAGTGAGGCCGATTGCTTGTCGGTTCTTCCTGCGAGCTGGGAGAGTCTGCCCGAGACTCTGCGCAAGGCAGCTTATTCAGATGGTGTTTTCCCCGAAGAGCATCCTCAGTTTATCAGCAGAACGTCTTGCAGGTTGCGAACATGTTGCCACTTCGTCGAAGCAACAGTCTTGTGTCTAAGCCTAAGCCACTTCTGCCTCTGCCACCGGCGGGGCAAACGAACCTGGGTCAGAGGTTCTTGGACTTGCTTCTGGAAGGGGTTGGTTCTCAGGTTTCAGGCTCGTTCAGTGTCCCAGGCTTGCGCATCTTTCCTCCTGCCAGGCATTCATCGGCCATTTCCTTGCAGTCTGATAGTCAAGGCGACACTCAGGCTTCGAGCTCGTCCGCCAGGACTTTGGCCTTGCAAGACGCACCCTGGATTTTGCTAAGCCTGCAGAATCTGAAATGCCAGCACCCACGCCAGACCCAGACCTCTGCGCGCCAGAGGCGAGTCAGGCGGCAGAGCCAGAGGGGCCCAAGGCAGAGCCAGTGCGTTCAGAGCTCTTCAAAACGCTGGCTACGGTGCCGACTGCAAAGCAAGAAGCAGCCCAGCAGCCTTTGAGCGTGCCTCAGCAGCTGGCAAGTCTGCACAAGCAGATGGACAGATCCGTGACCTTGGACTTGCCAAAAGAGTCTTCTTCGGTTTCGAAGGGACGACCTGCAGGGAACTTCAAGGAGCCAGTCCCTGGGGCGAAGAAGCGACCGGCAGCGAACCTGTCGGAGCCACTAACGAAGGTGAGCACTGCGACCAGCAAGAAGCGTCCTGCTGCGGCCACAAGTTCGAGCTGCAACAAACGTCCCGCGGGGCAAGAGAGGACAGTTACGCGCGAGCAGCGGCTTCAGATGAAGCCGCAAGGCTGTTCGAGGTGCCGCTGGGTTCCGGGCTGCTGTAGAAGTTGCTGGGTCAAGCGTAGTTATACGGTTTTGTCTTAGAAGACTGCAGTGCAACTGTGGACGGAGATCGCTTCACTTCTGCCGATCTTGGCATCTTTTTCAAGATGCTGTAGTTTTGACGCGCCTGAGCTGCTACTGCTTGAAGTCCGAAGCAAGGAAAATCATAGTATCCAGGCTTCTCGTTGCCTTTGGCGGGGTTTCCGCATCTGTTTTGGCGGGGTTTCCGCTTCGTGTTGCAGTATAAAGTCTGATTGTTTTTCCGCAGCTTTTTAAGCTTCAAAGGTGGGAGTATAGTGGGTTTCCTGCTAAGACAGGAGTAGCTGCCTCCCTTGCCGCGTGCTTCCCAGCAAGGCCATGCAGTTCTGGTTTAAACTTAACTGCTTGGACCTTTTTTACCTTGCATGGGCTTCCTGTAAAGGCAGAAGTAGTTGCTGCGCTCTCTCGAAGGCCAGGTTTCTCTAGACTAAACTGCTTGCAAGCTTGCTGCGCCTCTTCTTTGCCTGGTAAGCTCTGCTGTAGCAAGGGCAGCTTACCTCATCACACCCACTCCTGGAGTCGGGCGGTGAGGCGCTGCGCGTTGTTGCGACGAGCAGCTTACCTCACCACACCCACTCCTAGAGTTGGGCGGTGAGGCGCTGCAGTGCGTCAGCTTACCTCACCACACCCACTCTGGGAGTAGGGCGGTGAGGCGCTGCAATGTGGTCTGAGGAGTATTTCTTCTGGAAATATATATATATACATGTTATTTTATAGTATATATGTATATTATGCAAATATAGTATATTAAATGTATATATATAATATACATATATATATATACACCCTGTTGCAGGTACCGCGATGCCGCAGCGAGAGCCTTCGCCGGTGGACTTGCGCGCTCGAAGTGAGAGCGAAAGCCGGGAGGACCGGAAAAGCCCTGGCCGCAGGGACCAGCCCACACCGCGTGGCCGCAGGGACCAGCCCTCGCCTCGCAGGGAGACGAGTCCTAGAGAGGAGCCTGGCGCTGAGGGTAAGCGCGTAAAGCATGTGCGCAAAAGAGAGAAGCCAAGCGGTGAAGAGCCGCGCAGCGCGCGTGAGGGCCCAGGAAGCCTGGTCCAGGCGGACCTTTACGGAGCCAGTCCTGGAGAGCCGGGACCTGAGAAGGCCGGCTTCCCCGCCAGGGGCTCCAAGGTGGCGGCTGGTGGAGAACAGTGGCCGCACAAGGAGCGTTGACACGGTGCCGACTGTGGTTCCGTGGCGCACCCAAGGCCAAAGTGGGGAGTGAGCCCCCACAAGGCGCTAGCTCCAGCTCCAGCAACCTCAGCCAGCTAATGCACACTCACTCACAGTTCTTGGAGCTCACCAGCGCGATGCTGCGTGGTGAGCATGAGCAGTAAGAAACCGCAGCACCCTGCCTGCAGATGCTTGCCTATGGACTCTATTGTGTGTTGCATCCTCAAACCAAACCTGAAACCTCAAAGCCCGGATACGCTCTAAACCTTACAGGCCGCAACGCAATAGAGTCTTCAGCAAGCTTCTGTAGGCACCGTAGCAGCAAGGGCTTGGGCATTGGATCACAGCCGGTTTAAGGTCTAGAGGGTTTAGGGGTTCGTAGACAAACTCTGGTACCAGATCCACATGCCCATCCTGAGATGTAGCAGCAGAGCCCGGCTGGCAGCTGCACTCCTCGGCTGGAGAGACGGAAAAAAAGAAGTAACTTTTGAGGCGTTTTAGCCACTGCCTTGTACATTTGCGGTTTTTCCGCTTATAGACCCCAGACCTCAACCTAATCTGTACCCTACACCCTAAAACCCAGACCCTCTCGGACAGTATCACCCCGTAGCTGTTTTGGTTCGAGGGAGTTCGGTGGTCAGAGGTAACTCTCTGCGGATGTCCGGCTGTGACCCGCGCAACCGGCGCAAGGTAATGACTGCCGCGTTGCAGGTTAAGGAGGAGCTGCCTGAACCTGCTGCACCTGACCCGTGTGAGCCCAGCTCCAGCGCCGTGAAGCCGCCCGCTGCGCGCGCCGACGCTGGAGATCCCGATACAGGATTCTCCCATGGAGCCGCCTTGCAGGCCGCCCATGCTGGCTGAAGTGAAGATAGATGTCGACCACATCTCCTGTCACCAGCAACGCCAGAGGCCGAGGCGTCGCCCGTGTCTGCTCCGTCCAAGGAAGAAGCACTGGCGTCCGTCCCGGTCTCTGCACCTGCAGCCGGCCCGGCCTCTGCGCCACCCCAGCGCAAGGTTTTCCGACTGCTTAAGCCTGGCGAAACCTCAAGAGTTGCAGAAGGCGTGCCTGCTGCGTTTCGAAGTGAGAACGCTAGCAGCAGCCGTGGCCCTGAGGCGGACGGCCAACCACCTGAAGCCCCCGTGTCGAAGCGAGCTAAGTATCGTAAAGCTTTTGGCCAAAACCGTTCTGCCGGAGGCAAGAACAAGGCCAAGTACAGCCAGCACTACCGCAAACGCAAACAGGAATGATAGGAGAAAGAAAAAAAGGCGGTTTTTCCGCTTCCAGATGCCGCAGTTCTGCCGCTTCCACATGCCTAATATTTCTTTCTTTGATTATTTCGCCGCAAATGTTTTGGGCTCGATTATACTTTGAACGTAGAAGTTCCAGCAGCCCTCCTGCTATACCTGCGATGTTCCCTGAAATGTCCTCGCGCCTGGAAACCGCACCCTTGCCACCGGGTCTTGTTGACAAGACTTTGCCCAGGAAGGTACAGGCCTCAGTCCTACCCCACGTTGAGTCTGCCAACGTGGCACTTGTGGACAACGCTTGGCCAAGGAAGGTGCAGGCCTCGCTGCCACCCCACGTTGAATCTGCCATCCTTGAAAGGCAACATCAGCGTTCGAAAGAGAAGCGCACGCAGTTCATTCGCAGAGTCAAGGAGTCCAAAGAGTACCAGGATGCCAAAGCATTCATGGGCTCGGCTGCTTCTGGCTCAGACAAAGAGAACCGCCCCACCACTCCCACTGTGACGTGCGGCAAAAGGCAGTGGGAGACGGAGTCGTTCTTGTGGAAGCATGCCCTGAAGAAATGCGTCGAGCAGAAGAGCAACGTCTGAGTAGCCGGAATCTGCTACAAGCGTAATTAGGTAGTTTGCAAAAAAAAAGGCGGTGTTTCTCCGCTTCCAATTTTTCTGAAATTTGGAATGCGAAATCCTAAACCCGAATGCCCGCGAAAGTCCGCGAATGGAATTGCATGGAGTATTTTGACACGAAATCCTAAACCTGAATTTTTTTTTGGAAAAAACCTTGAATTCCGGTCGCAAAAATTGAAAACTGAATGTCCGCGAATGTCCGCGGGGTGACGGTGTCCGCGCATGTCCGCGGAGCCCGGCCTCTTTAACGAATTCTAAATCATAGGATGTCCGCGCATGTCCGCGGAAAGTGGAAGTCCGCGAATGTCCGCGGACATTCGTGGACTTCCAGTTCCCGCGGACATGCGCGGACATCTCGGGATTTAGAATTCGTTAAAGAGGCCGGGCTCCGCGGACATGCGCGGACACCGTCACCCCGCGGTCATTCGCGGACATTCGCGGTCGTTCGCGGACATTCAGTTTTCAATTTTTGCGACCGGAATTCAAGGTTTTTTTTTTAAAAAAAAATCAGGTTTAGGATTTCGTGTCAAAATACTCCATGCAATTCCATTCGCGGACTTTCGCGGGCTTTCGCCGATGTTCATTTTTCAATTTTTGCTATCGGAATTCAATGTTTTTTCAAAAAAAAATTCAGGTTTAGGATTTCGTATCAAAATATTCCATGCAATTCGATGTACGCCGCCGTCATTTTTGGGCTCATAGTAATTGAAGCCAGGTCCAGGTCCCGCCCGCCTCGTCTCGCTGCTGGTCCCAGCATGGCCGAAGCTTGCTGCGAGTGCCGCTGCTGCGCTGAGTTTTGAGGAGGTCGAAGGGCGCAAGCACGGTCACCTCTTCACCTGCAAGGTCTGTGAGGCGGCCAACAGAGCCCTGCGACGCAACCTGGGCGAACTGCCTGAAGAGTTGAAGACTTTCGGCAGCCAAGAGCGTGAAGACTTCTACAAAGAACTGGCGGTGAAAAAGAAGAAGCAGAAGGGCAACCTTTCGTTTGAGAGCGTGAAGGCCCACCTTTGCACTGCCCTCACGCAGCGACGCATCCAGGAACACTCCAAGACCGTCAAGGGCCGATTCCTGCCTAAGAGCGTCTGGGAGAAAAAAGGCTGGACAACGGAGCAAATTGAAGCCTCGCCTAAGGAGTGGGACGAGAAGTACGGCTGGGTTTACAGGGTCGACGTTAAAGAACTTACCTGGACAGACACGTTCCAGAAAGTTCAAGAGACGGTGCTTGCTCTTGAAGAGAAGGTCCTGGGCAAGAAAAAAGGCAAGAAGAGCGTAGACCTCTTTGGCTTGCCAAGTCTGGCTGTGAACCCAGAGCCTGAGAACCTGAAGACGAGTCTACAGACCTGAG
>CAJNIZ010047689.1:25081-35303 GCA_905231905.1 Symbiodinium pilosum | reverse complement strand
CACGTGTGGGGATACCTTGTGCATGCCAGCGCAGGTTTCCATCAGACATCCATGCCCCTTTGCGTGTAAAAAGAAGGAAGTGCGTGTGAGCGAGAGTTCTTTATTTTATATATTTATTTGATGACTCCTGGGAATCATATTCTTGATGAAGAATTTTTATTTTTCGATTTGAGTGCAAATACCCAAAGCTTTGAAGAAATAAAACCTCATGCAACCTGATAAGATGTTCATGTAGCACATAACCCAACGAGCATCTGTGCTATCTCTCATGGACTTTGCAATGCAGCGTCCAAACCAGTGGATAAAAAGATGGCGCTGATCAATTTAAGATCTCAGTTCAAGATTCCATGTCAGTTATTATAGTTACGCCATTCACATTGACCTGCATTACAGACCTCTCCGAGCTTTGAGATCGACGAGTGAAAACGGAGAAGCGCAAACTTTGGGTTTACCTGGTGTGCAAGTGCCTTACACAGCTGGGCCATCACCCTTTTACACTCAAGAAGTGCAGTGGGTTGACCCGCAGGGAGCAGATGCAGCCAAAACGTCACTCAGGACAATGCACAGAACAAGGAGCGGATAAGCATGGAAGCTGTCGGTTGAACATTGGGCGACAAATCCAAACTGGTTGTTATCCTTGAAAATGGGCCTTGGCGCCAGGGAGTCTTGTGTGGCCTTCAATGGGCACTGGATCAGGGCTCTTCAAAAACAACCACGGTCAGCCTGTTGTGGAATTTGAGCTCTGCAGTTTGTAGTTGGTATGCTGATATGTGTTTCCTGCAAAATTGCCGCATGGAGGGGGGGACAGGGTTCTTCTTGAAAACATACGCAAAGTTCAATTGTCATTCCATCTTGACATGTTGGCTGGAGGCAGACCGTCGCAACATGACATACACACATGTTAGCAGCGTCGAACTGGATTGCCTTTGCGGTTTATCCCAATTGTCTTCAACCACCCTTAGCACCAACACTTGGGCCAGACGCCCACTGTATTTTAACCGTCTGCATCCATTGTGGCAGAATACTGCGTGTGTGCATGGGTCTTTGCAGCAATCTTCTGGAGTTGTGCGATTGTACCATCGTTCGACAATTAAAGCATGGGTGTAGGCCGTAAGGAGAGATGCCATGACTGGCGTGGAAGGCGTTGGAACCTCAAGATTTAAGGAAGTCATGCGCCTCAAGTGGAGGGTTTGGTGACTCATGATTTGAGCTACAAAGCTTACGGCATCCTCCCAGTTTTCATTTCCAAAATCGCATCATCGAGGGCTTCTTACTGAATGTGTAACTACGATTTTCGGACAAAGTTATGCTTTAACGTTTCTTGGCGGTTTTTGAGCCCGTTCACTGTATGTATAGTTTAAAGTCGACAGTTTCGATTCAAAGGCTTTGTAGAGGCTTGAGGGTATGCCGGGTAGGCGTTCAAGAAGGTCTTACTTGACATTTTTTTGTGGCTTGCATTCATCCACGCTGTCGCAACGGTTGTGTAACCGTGCCAAGCTGTCAACCTGCGCGTCTTGCATCCTGTGTGGTTTCACAGCTGCATGTCCACAAACATCATATACACGCAGATTTTGACGCAGAGTAAGGTACCAACAATTGTACGCGGGCGATTTGGCCTTGAACAGCGGTGTGTGAGAGCCTGAGCACAAATCCTGTGTTATCATGTATGGCAGTCGTGCAAGGCTTACAAGCATCCAGACCTGTATGATGAAGAGGTGGGTGGACAAAGGCAAGGCTTGTTTTTTTGATACGGCCTTGCAAGAAGGTTCCTGAGATCGATTTGGAAACCTCCGTCGCGCGGCCGGAGCAACATGGCTGCAAAGCAGCTAGTCACTGCTCGTATGATCCCACGGTAAGCGTGACAACCTCAGTGTAAAGGCAGCACTGAGCTTGTGCATTTTGGAGGTTGGGCCCGGGATGCGCGGCGACCTGGCTGCAAAAACCACCCCTGTGATGGGCACTGATGTGTCTGCATTCAGGTACGGAATTTCTTGCTTTTGGGTGACCAGCCAACCCAGCTCATTGCCATACATCTTAACCTGCGAATCTTGTTTTCACTGGCCTGCTTTTTGTTTTCCGCCAGGAATGCAGGAAAATCTACGATGCTGCACAGTTTCTGCCGCCATGGTCCGGGCCTCTTGCGGTCCAGCATCTCATTCCCATTCAGACATGGCCATACGTTCCGGAAGAACGCACTTGACATGGCTTTCGACTTCAATATGGCAGACGGCTGCAGTGCATTGTTTGTTCAGGCGATGCAGGATTCATGCAGTTGCACAGCCCTCGTAGAACATGAATGTGTGTGTATGTGTGTGAAGACGTGGCCTCGATGCTTTTGGTCTGAGGTCATCGCTGCTTCCTATTCTTGCAAGTCCGCTTCCTATACAAAGTCTCCACATGCCGTCTTCAGAAAGTTTGATTTGTATGCTCAAAGGTTCATTCCTGAACACTCGTATGGTTCCCCTGAGCTGGACGGGAGAGGACAGCTTGAATTTGACTTGGATCTTCAAAGATGGACGTTTCTGGCTAGGGTGGCACTAGGATCCCAATGAGGTCACGAGCTTTGTAAGGTGGGGCACCCGCCACCTTGCTTTTCAAGAAATCTCGGCGTGCGCTCAGCTAGCAGTGTTAGGGATGAGATCCCTTTCATGGACACAGACATCGCGCGAGGCCTTGTAATGCCTCAGGCCAAGAGTCATGTACGAGTAGATGGCCTTGTCCAAAAGATGCAAAGTCTTTTTCTGAGCTGAGGCTGAGTGTGGAGAATTTTGTTTTCTTTGCCCAAGAGCCTTGACCTGAGAATCTTCACGTGCTATGGCATGCTGACGATATTTGACAATGATGCCGAGGTTTGGTTTGTGGGATCCAAGCCATCCGCAGGCATCGGAGGCTAGTCTTGCGATCTCTGAGGTCTTGGCAGGTGCAAGCCTAGTCACCATGTAGGTCTGTTTCCTTATGTTTCCTTCATGAGACAGGTTGAGGTGTGTCTTCAGCAAAAGCCCGGACTTGTCAATTCCGCAGGCCCCATCTTTTCTGAATTTCGACCCTGAGGCAAGGCCGTGCCATGCCATGCATGCCATGCCTGCCTTCCAAGAGGAGCCTTTGAAAAAGTAAAGAATCGCGGGGTGATGGTGACAATTTCATACATGCCCTGCTGGTTTATTCTGTCCCGAGTAATGAACAACTGGTAGTGCAGGCTCCATTCATGCTTCAATGGTTCTTCACCAAAAAGGATGATCGTTTCGCTGCTGAATCTTGGCAGTGATATGTTTCCGCAGTTTGCAGACCAACTGAGAATCGTAGAGAGGCCATGTATGTTGAACATGTGCTCCTGGAGACTCGGCACAACACGTTGTATGCTTGTGCAGCTGGGGTTGCTGAAAACTAACGGCACTATCAGAAGCTGTTCTGGTGCTGTACAATGTAGAAGAAGCGAAAACCAGACCAGCGCACTAGTCTCGGATGGGTGCGACACTGGGAGTCAGGCAGCATAGTCCCCAAGGACCCTAGCTTCAGGTAGAGCTACTTGCTCCGGAAGCGTAGGGCTGGAAGATCACCGAATCCCCTGGGCTCTTGGGATCCTGAAAATTGTGCTGCTCAGGCAAGCCCACACTACTTCTGGGATCCTGAAAATCCGAAACCTAGCAACATCTCCACTGATGCAAGCAGCCTCGCAGAATTCTCTCCGTACTTATGACCAGATGGGCTGACATACTGGGGAGAAGGTCGGCCAACGTGACAGCCATATTTTGTTTGAGCAATTATCCTGAAAGAGGAGGAGCGGGCCTTAAACGCCTTGAGACACCAATAAAATGTCAGGAATGTGAAATGTGGTGTTGCTGTATGAAGTACACCGGGAAGTCAGGGAGTGCGAACAAGAGCAAGGAGGATGGAACTAGAAATCTGCTTTGCTTTACGCGATTGGTGGGGCAACGTCGCGGGCCAAGGCGCCCTGTCAAACCTCAGCCCAACAACTGTTTCCCCAAATCTCCCACACACCAGCTCTTTGGATCTCTTCATCACCTAACTTGAACCTTTGTCCTTGCCAGGTGCGCTTTGTAACGCTGCAGTTCACGGAGCTCGGGGGCGACCACCTGGCCCGCCGCCAGCACAGATACGAGTCAATCGAGGGTTAATTGGGTTTTTGGATTCTCGCGCAGGGTCTTCACCTCTGATCGATTTGTGCAATGAGTAGGATCGGCTCCTCCTGTTCCTCGACGGCGATCTGGCGACAGCTTGGAACTTGGTGCCAGTTGGGGCGGGGAAGGGACAAGAGGCAAGGGAAGGTGTGGGAATCCAGGTGCGTGCGGCAGAGCCAAAATCCATGGATTCAGAGGCACAAAGCTCAGAAGGCTTAATCTCGAAATCTCCTTGCCGTCAGGACTTCTGGGATGACATGTACGAGGTTCTGACGGCATCTTTGAAGCTTTTGAAGGCCCGCCTGGGAGGTGAACCTCAGGAGGATATTTGCACTGCTGTGCGCACTGCTGTGTAGGAGACGAGCCGCACGGTGTACTTCATCAATTGCCGGTAGCCCAGCTGCCCCTACAGCTAGAAGCACGTAAAGCTTCATGGCATACGAGTGTTGCACGTATTCTCAGGCAACATTCTTTTCCCTTCGGGGCAGCTCTCGCCCACGGCATTGAGGCCAAATGAAAAAGGAGATGGGAGGACGCCACCTAAGTGTCACAAAGGCAAATGCTGCGCAAGCTTCGTTTCCTGGCTGCAGCCTAAGATCCGAGATGAGCTGAAATCCTTCGACATTCCCAAAGTCAGAGGATGGAGTGCTGGGCGGTCCTAGTGGCGGAGAAGTCCTTTTCTACTGCTGGGCCCTTGTTTTCAACTGAGGAGTTTCTTATCGGTCAGCATGTTGAAGGCTCTCGGGCGGCTACGGTGGACATGTCCCATTTTGACCCCAAGAGGCCTTGCCACGCCACACGGAGCAAAGTTTCAAGTATGAGCGATGGCAGGTCCTGGGCTAGTGCGTGCAAAGAAGCTGCCGCTTTTGCACAGGAGCAGAAGCCCTGCGGCAAGTATTGGATTTGTGAAGGCTGTCCCAAAGAAAGAGGGTGTTCCCTTGGCGCTGTCAGGAGGTGTGTGGGAAAGAGGTCAGTCTGGTGCTCAGCTTGTCGTTCGCTGGCGGACTCTTCCTCAAACGCTTGTTCTGTCTTGTGTCCTAGCTTCGGGTAACACTCGCGCGGCCGAGCGAATAGTTGGGGTAGAAGCTCCTACCCGTGCTGTTGCTGGCAATTGTGATGAGGCAGTAAACCTGGCAATGGGGAAGATTGTAACTGCAACCAGTGCTGGGGCTCCCTCGAAACGTCTATGCGCTTCTGTGTTGTGGTTCTAGGGGGCCCCCGGTGTCAGCCGAAGCTTTGCACGGGCCAGATAATTTCTCAAAGCATGCGCACATTTTGAGGGTCATGCAATGACATATGGAAGCGTGGAGGAGTGCACATAGCGCAAACCAGCGTGTTTATGTTTCAACATGATTTGGCATCTGAGATGGCGGTTGGTGTAAGGTGAGGCTGGAATGCACCTGCCGACTACAGAATCCTTGCAAAACTCTGAATGAGTTTCTTTGTTGCTGTCACATTGCTGCTATGAGCGTACCACGGCAACTTATTCATCACCTGTGGAAGTGGCAGTTGTAAATTGATCCATCTGCATGTGCTAGCTGCTGGCCGCTGCTAGCGTATGCTTCATAGCTGCACCCTTGGTTGCACAGAGGGTTGCGCAACTACGAAAAGCGTGCAGAAGTTTCAAACATTGTGAGGGGTCTTTATCACTTCGATCAAACAAAAGAGCGTCAAGGATTGTTACCTACCGTGGGTGGAATGCATGCGAATGCATGGCTTGCTGGGCAGTCGGAGTCGTAGGGCACCTTGTGTCCTTTTCCCTGCTTTGCCTGAACGCTGTGTGACTCCGACTCTTGGCATCCTGTGAAGCATCCCCGCTTAACAGTTTCCAGTGGGGCACAGCAAGAACTGCTCAGGTCAGGCCGGATGGCTTGTAGCATGGTGTGCATCAACAAATGCAATACATCAGGAGTCTTCAGCTTTGAAAAGCAAATTGCCTAAGAATGCCCGCTCAGCTGCCAAGCCCCTCGCACCTTGGGCAATAGAAGTGACGGCAGTGATCAGTATACTGATTCTCAAAATTGTTGGTTCTGCTCCCGTGCATGCGGTCAACCAGCAGGGACCAAAGCACATAGAAAGATTGTTGAATTCTGCTTGGAGCTCCGGCCACAGGCTGCCCGGAGAAGACTGTACATACTTGACGACGTCAATCTGCTGGGCACTGCTGGGTCATTCACCACACTCCGCATCAAGCCACGGCTCGAGCTATTCATTTGCAACTTGCGTGTATCACGTTTATTGCGCTGCAAGCCTAGGTTGCACTGCAAGCCTGAAGACATCAACACATTTTCTTGCATCTGACCCCCCGACACCAGACTTCTCAATCGCGGATCAAACTGCACAGAAGTTTCATAAGTTGCGCACATTCGTTTTCTTTGCAGAACACACCGTTACAACGTTTGCTCAGGCAAGGCTTGGGCTTGGAATGCAAAGTGCTTTCAGAGCTGGTTCCGTTTGTTCCACTTTGGCACCTTTGGCAACGTTCGGTGTTGATTCAAATGATCTTTAACTTCCTCTTGTTTGGGGTCATGGGCATTGCCTTTCACACAAAGAAGCATTGCCTTAGCAAGTTTCTAATGTTCCAGTGTACGCATTCCTGGAGGGACGGCCAGGTTAACACGCGGCACCTTTGGAAAAAGAAGTCAGGCTCGTTGGATGTTGTGGCGATGGGCGCCTTCTCGCAACCAGAATTTCTGGGTATGCAAAGATACGTCTGGAAAGCGAGCCTTGAGAGTTAACGTTTGTCTACCAGTTTCGTTAGTATGGCAGTAGACAAGGTCGCCGCGCCTCCTGATTTTCTGAAAAATGTCTTGTCCCTTTCATAGCTTGCACCACATATCTTTTTACATGGTTCGTGTCCGGCGCCAGATTTCGCATCGTTGTGACAAACGCAGAGGTGCGTTTTCTCCAACTTCTGCCTGCGGACATGGATGACAAACATAGCGCAGCAGTTGCCCTTCAGCTCTAAAATGAAACATTGCGACTCTAGCATCTGTTTGCATGAAATGCCGTGCCAAACGGCAGTGGCAAGGTAGAGGCAGTTGTGATGGCGCGGCCTGTGACTCCCTTTTCAAGGTCGTAGCACCCTGTATCCACCTCCTTCTGCTAGGTTTGCGCAGATGTCAGACGCCCCTGATATGGTCCATGCATATTTCCTCCTTGCCCATCTGTTCGTTGCAACTAGATACTGCGCGCTCTGTGTCTGGAGCTGCAGGCAACTCGTTCATGAGTCTGTTCCCACCTGAACTCCCTGCCGAGGTGCAGTGTCTTAGTTGCGGGTTTGGGGTTCAAAGAGTGCTAATGACAGTGAGACTCTGCAGGCAAACATGTCATACTCATGCTGCGGAACGCCATGACTGCTGCCACAGGTGCCGTACTCCCAGGACCAGCGGCGCAAAGAATTGCCCAGTTCCACAGAACGTCCCACAGAACGTCCCACCGTGCCAGGACTGGCACGGCTTGGACCTCAGCGTTTTGGTGGAGGTTGCAGGCAGCGCAGCGGCTGCGGCATGGCAGCAAGCTGAGGCGAAACCGAAAGAAGCCCCCGGTTACCGGTTCATGGAACGTTTTGCATCTTCCCATCTCCTCGTCAGGATCGTGCGGCTCCTCTCCTTCAATTCCTTCAGGAGATGCTCCTCCACTTGATGCGGGGGTGGCCCACGGTTTTGAGGTGAAAAGCACGAAGCAAGAAGCCGCTCCTCGCCAGGCTGCGCTTCCGACTTCGCATCGTGGCCGTCCAACTCGTCCGGAACTATGCCGACGACGATGGAAGGCGGAGCATGGCGGAGCGGAGACAGCTCTTTGCTTTGCCATTTTTCCCCCTTTCTACTTTTTGGATTTAGTAGTTTAAGTGTTTCGTCCTTCTTGCAGCCGCACGCTGTGCGCGGCCTCGGTGGCCGCTGCCTTAAAGCAGCCTTCAAGGACAGCCTCTGCGTGCCCCCCTGCTTTCACCTGCACTGCAAGCTGTAAGGCCAGGAACGTCGCTACCCTGCTGCAACGCTGCCTTGCGCCCAAGTCAAAGGATTCACACACTGGCGCATGCCACACTCACCGCTCCAAAACAGGCGTGGCTCCTTGCGCCTCCGACTCTTTGGGGTGCCTGGCATCAAAGATCTTCACAGACCCATCTGCATTCTTTTGTTGAGATCGCCAAGGTGTGTGGAGAGGACTTCAGATTTCCCTGTACATCTTTGCAAGCAGAATTCTTCCGGGGTGCAAGCCATCACAATTTAACTGCTGAGTAACTATTGCCTAGCTATGCTAATCTGCCCAGACCCCCATGAGGCATGCTGAATCAACTGCTGACTGCCTGTTCAGGCTTGCTTGGGAGAATTCGCATGAGCAGAAAGCCCCTGCCTGTCTAACATGCATTGAGGGTCGAGGTTGGCTGAAACCTGCACAGAGTGGAAAGGGCGGAACTACCTTGAGTTATAGTAAAAGAGGGTAGTGTAAAGACAACCTTATGTTGCTGACATTAAAACGTCCTTAGGCTGCTAACTAGAAATCGACAAGAAACCAGCGCACAACAGCGGGCCACTATCACACTTGCGTTTCTGAGGTTGGTCGCACAGGTGGCGGAGCTCGTGCTGCGATGTGCTGCGGCGGTATGAGCCACAGTGTCTTTGGGTTCTGCGCGCCTGGCGTTTTAGTCTTAGGTTCTTCAGGATTTTCAGCTGAATGCGGGTAGCTTCTCGGTACTGAGGCGTTTGCGTGAGATGCAGGTCACAACAGTGTTTAGTCCCGGTACGAAATTGAAGTCAATCCTCTTTGGCTACGCTGGGGGCCTTCAGCACCACCGAAATAAGCAAGTGAGTAAGGCCGGTGTTGCAGTTTGCAGAGCACCTTCAGATGTCTTCTGGCATCAATCTCCCTAATGAAGCCTTGCACTGCACTTGCACAAGCTGCCAACATACCCCATGTATCATTTTTTTGGCAACACCGGAGCTCTAGGTCCCAAACCGCATGCAAAACTCGACAAAATCAGAATCACGCAGTCTCGCCTACGAGGCTTCTGACGTTTTGCGAATCTCAATGCACATGCTGTGAATTGTCGTGATTTATACAGCAACTTCTGTCAAGCTCAAAGGATCAGAAGCTTGCCACCAACTCCAACGACTGCTGACTGCTGCCTTGTGTGCAGATGGTCAAGGGGAGACGTGAACCGAGCACGAGATGCCTGAAGGGGTTGCTGCTGCACGTGCGAATGCTACTTTGCTTTAAGGTTTGCCCAGTTTGCCCATAATTTGTTTGTTATTCACTTGGCTGAGATACGGCGAGTGGAGGGTAATGTGGTCCATGGATGCTGGGCGTGGCTCTCAGTGGGTTCGACATGGGTTTGCGAGAGTCTGCCCCGCCGCGTGGTTATTGATAGACAGGACAACAATAGGTCGAATAATCTTGGCAGAGAAAAGCTTTCCGTCATGAGTCATCAGGACAGTCCTCTTTTATTGAGATCTCTGACAGCCATTAAGCTGCCAAGGTGACCAAGAATGATCTGGCAGAGCACCTTGAGGACTTCTGATCGCCAAGCCTCAGGAGGTTGTGGGTTCGTAGGCATTACACCTTGATAAGCCTTGATGAAACTTGGGATGATGAGCAGTTTATCCAAGCTAAGCAAATTCCTAGGGCTTGGGAATTCCAAGAAAAGTCGTACTTCCCCCCGGCATGGAGCCTTGAGGATTGCGAGTCTGAGCAGTCTACAGTGCCGCTTCCTGAGGCGGGCTTTTGCTTCCTTTATTTCTCGGTAAGATGCTGCAGCTTGGCTTCAGAAAAGTTTGCTTTCAAATCCAATGGCAAGGCTGCGGTGCTTGGTGCTTTTTCTCGAGCAGTGACTTCCTTGCTGGAGGTCCATGGCCCCAATCAGCTCCATTCTGCCAGTGCAAGAGCATTCTAAAGGTACGGAAACCAAAAAAGCCGTAATCCCATCCCAAAATAGACTTCGTTGCCTAAGTACAGCTGCTAGCAACTGCATCAGTTGCTAGTACCAGTGTACTGGTGGTAGTAGTTCTGGTAGTATTAGTTCTAGTAGTAGTAGTAGTAGTAGGAGGAGGAGTAGTAGTAGTAGTAGAAACCCCCCTCCCCCC
>CAJNIZ010047689.1:1270-11852 GCA_905231905.1 Symbiodinium pilosum | reverse complement strand
GTGTTCTTTTTTTTTTCCCCGCCGCGTGCCTACTACTACTACTACTACTACTATTACTACTACTACTACTACTACTACTATTACTGCTACTACTACTTATACTTAGACGTCAACGAAACACATTTTTCTTGACTCTTGCCTTTTGACTCGCCCCCTACTCAATTGAGTACAACAGTTTGATATGCGTAAGAAGTTGTTTGTGATGCGTTGGGCGTATGTTAGTTTTTAATGCTTAAATTCTTTTTCATCCCTCACCTCGAGGACCTACGCTGTGGAGCCACATTGTCTTACCGTCTTACTGTTCGGATCGGCAGATAGCGTGTGGGGATACAACAGGTTCGTTGATAGCTTGGTGTCCGTGTCGCGCATCGCATTAGTGCTTCACTACATGTGGATGACTACAGCAGCTCCGCCATCGCACAGAAGGCGTCATTCGGCTTCACGGGTTTCATCAATGGAGATCTGGCCGCCATGAAACCATCCAATGGCAAACCACCAGCAGCGGAAGAGAGAATACAACGAGTCATCATCTCGTCAGATGCAGACAACATCATGGTTGCGCATTGCGCCAAACGGGTAGACAAGATGTTGAAGGAAACGAACAAGTGTACACAGGACAACACATTGTCGCCGGACACCGCCCGCAGGATGGCCGCAAGTGCAACTTTCTCAGCGTCTTCGGCAAGGTCGGCAGGGCACCGCTGAAGGCTCTGTAGGTCAAAGCCAATTTTTTCGGTGACAGCCTGGACAAGCCTACGATTTCAGCTTTACGCGCAATATCGGAGATCATCAGCCACGGACATTCCCGGAGATCGGCGCCCGACAGGATTCACCGAGGTGGAGACCCGGGGGAGATGGGGAACGGTCATCTTCATCATTGGCAACCGACCGTACTGGGGGTGACTGCCAGAAGAGATCCTGAAACAGTTCAGCAGCAATTTGGAAAACATGTACCCCTTTGAGGCGTGGGTGACCGTCATCGCGCCGCTGACTTTCGAGCCTTGCTTAGGACTGTTCTACGTTCAATGTTGCGATAACAGGGCGCCTCGACATGCCCTTTTGAAAAGAGTCGGTAAACATCAGAGGTTCAGTTGCACTGGACGGGGCACAACCGAGTGGCATTAGACACCGTATTGAAAGGGCTCCCACCAAGGCCAACATTTTGGATCCCACCAATAGATTCCGACATGTCCCACAGCAAGTTTTCGCAGCATCTATTGATACCTTGGAGAGACATCACCAAAAGACGCCAGTTGATCGCAGGCGACATCCGCTTGGCTTGGGTTTTGAGGGTTTTCCTGTTGCGACGGAATTTCGTACAAGCCAGAGCATGTTTTGCACACATCATTCTCCAGCAACGGGAGTGTGAAAGCGGAAACTTTCTGTTCCTCAGCGATGCGGAGTACATGGGATCAGGTGAATCCGTATGATTTGTTGGATCAACAAATCGGGCTTTTTCAGATTCATCAAAGCTTTCATTTTCCCACCCTCCCACCTTTAGTAGGTCTCTATGAAGCTGGTTATATTTTTTCTATTTTCATTTGAGTCTCTTTGCATTTGCTCATACGTCTAGATTTTTGAGCAGGAAACCGTTCGCAGAAGCCTTTGCTTGTTCAGTTGTACGGGACGTCCGGGTCCATGGAATAGAAGAAGGATTGTGGAGGACTGCGTGTCAGAGACGTCAGAAATGGTTGGAAAAAAGGCTTTTGCATTTCAGAAGGAACCTCGTTTGCCCAGGTTCCAGTACAGCAAGAATTTGGAACGGTATGCCAGTTTTGCTGAACATCCCTGTCACTTGCCTTGTTGCTTTGCATGCTGGCATTGGCATTAACTGCCCAATCATCAGAAAACATGCCACGACTCTTCTATTCCAAGCGGCCGGGCTTTTTTGGGTCTGTCCACCTCCTAGGTGCGGAAGCTTGCGAGCAGCGGGGATCAGGGTTGGAGATGCACAGCAGTGAAGCTGGGAGCAGATGGGTGGTGATGGAGAATCATTGCTTGAGATCCAATGCAGTTGGCCAATGTTGGCGGCGTTTAACCATGTGTATTTATTGACATTTTTTTTGTGTGGATGGTCTACAGCTTCGCGATCTAGGATCCGTCAACCAGCGCCTGGAAGTGAGGGTTGTTTCTGTTTTGTTTTGGATGTGCCAGTCCCTCGTGCGCCTGCAGAGCGGAACAGGAAGCCTGACACCTAATGCAGTCGTTTTCGCATTTCGTGCGTGCTTCACAGGCTTTAGCCACGCACATGTGTCATCCTTATCTTGGACATGCCTTGAGCAAGGGGCCAGTGGTTTTCAGTGACGTAAGTTCTTTAGGTTCCAGCTCTTTCCACGCTTTGTGCGAGTAGATGTGGATCGCTACGATGGCAGGTGAGAGTTCTTCCTGTTGGATGTCATGGTTAGTCTCGCCACCTTCAGACTTGAAAGCAATAATTTAGCTATATGCAAGCATTGCAAGCTGCCTTCTTCAAAATCGTGCTGGGTTCCAAGGCGATACAGACAGTTCTACTGGCCTGACGCTTCCATTTTCAGCTGATGCCATGTGAGGCGGAGGAAAGGGCTTTGGGTGGAAACTGTCAGGCCATTTACAGCAACAGTTCTAAGTCTATGCGTTAGCCAGCTTACCAGCTGCCTTCCGTGTGGGGCTGAAAACAGTTTCAGCTTTTGGGCCCACTGAGTCTCACAGTGGCAGACATTTCTTGATTCTTTGCAATTAGATCCCAAACATGTTCCAGAGGTTTTGTTGCGCGCCATAGTTTTGCAACGTTCCACTGCACGCTGTGGGATTTGACCTCCCAGATGTCGCGGTTTATGGGGATTGCAGCCCTCAGCGGCCCAAGTAGGTGTGGCTTGGCCGCTCGGCAACTCTTGGATCCTAAAAAACAGATGACGTAGATGTGTAGAATAGTTAGGGTCTCAACAGCATTTACCGAGATACTGCCCAAATCACCCACAAAGGCATGACTGCGATCCCCATTAGAGTTTGACCATGGAACATGCAAGCTGACAAGCCGTGTGCCGCATCCTCAATGCTTAGAGCTCCGAGACAGTTGTGGTGGAAAAAGCTAGGGTGTGTCAATGCTTCGGCTTGAGATCTAGGCTTTTGAGAGACCTGACTTGTTTGCGTTGCGATGAGGAGCTGACTTGCATGGATTGTAACGGGCTTCCTCTTGGCTACCAAGGGGATGTTCTTCTTCTGTGGTTACAAGTCGGACAGCTAAACTATCTTGGCATTTCGCATAGTGTTTTGTTTAGCATTGCTTACGTGGCTGGAGGGCAACAAAGTGCACCATCTTGTCGTCATCATCAGCATCATCATCATTTCAAGAGGGATTCTTGTGGCATGGGTCTTGCAATCCTTCCAGATAGCAGGCAGCTAAATGCGACATGGGCCTTATCTTTAAACATCCTGGGCAGTGAATGTTTGGAATGGTCTCTGGTGGCCTGCTGCGGCAGGCAGGGTGCAGAGATGTCTTGCAGGGGCTTGACATGGGCGCCTTCGTTGCAAGGCATGTGTGATTGGCGGAGCTTACTTGGCTTTCTTGACATTTCTAGGCCTCTGCGTGCAGTGATGATTTCATCACAATGTTACATGTGCATGCCCTGGTGGACATGACACAGGCTTTGTGTGGTGGGTGGCCTGGAGACTTTCACTTTCCAAGGCTTTTCTTCTCGAGCTAAAATTCTGATTCCGTTCTCACTTTGTGAAGGTGCCCTTGCTCCGGGAGTGCATCGGCGGCGAAGCCAAGAGGTGACCAGTTGGATGAGCGTAAATCCTCGCCTCTTCTCCCTCTCGCTTCGAGTGCTCTTAGCCTGCCAGGGATCCAACGGTTGTCGGCTTCTGAGAGACTTCGTCCCACCGGATTCTCGTTTAGGTGACACGGGATTTTGCTGCCACTGATTGCCAGAGCGGCGCAGGCATGGTTACTTGTGCCTGTTCTGGGGATGATTAAGGCAAGTGAGCAAAGCACCAAGGGTACAGAAAAGCATGGCTCGGGCCCGAGATAGCCTGCAAGCAGAACATGATTTGTAAAGCGTTTGCAAAAGGAGATGCAAACCGAACAGCATTCTGCTTGCATGACGTATGAAGAGTAGTGAGGACAAGATGAGTTGATGGAATATTCTGAGCACAGGGCAGGAAGGTGGAAGTCCTCTGAGGTCATGGGGCATCAAAAGACTTTATTGAGAAGCAGAAACAAAACACTGATGTTTGAGAATGCCTAGTGGTTCGGGGAGTAGGGATCTCGCAGATCCGCAGCTCATCAGGTGCTGATTGGCGTCCCCGCAGAGAGAGGGCGAGCGAGACGATCAGTGAGGTGGGTGAAGCTGGCGAAGTCGGACAGAGGGAAGCCCGGTCCGTTGCCTCCAAGGCGAAGAGATAAAAAAGTATTGCCGCAAGATGTAGTCAGACCGCGTCTTGTTCCAGGAGGCTTTTTTCCTGATCGGTAGCAGTCGCTGGCACGCTTGTAGCATCTTGTTTGAATGACTAAGCTTTGGAGCAGTACGTTGAGCGGAACGGCCGAACGGATTATGGTTACCTCTCACCAGTCAAGCAAACAGAGCATGAAATCGATGGCATCAACAAGGCTGCTTTTGACGGTTCTCATTTCCACAGCAACGTTTGTGCTCCCAAAGGTAGGATGTTTATGAAAGGACGGAGTATTCTCTGCTCACAGTCGTCCCAGCTTCTACTGACATTGTGAGACATCGAGTGCAACAAGACATCGCTTCATCCTAAGTGCCATCAGCCGCCTTCCAGGCAAGTTTGTGGCTTGGCTAATGCAGTCTACGTGAGCAGTCTACTAGAGCAGTACGCATGAGTAGCTTGTCGACAGCCGTTGGCTAGACAAGGTCCATGACCCGCAGCGACCGTCGTCATCAGGCTTTGCTACGTTGCAGATCTATGATGAATTCTATTCTATTCTGAATACTGTTCCCCTTTGTTGGGTTTGTATTGTTTGTATTGCTCTTTCTTAGCCAGGAGTCCAAGGCCCAGCGCCGCTTCGACCTTAAGTACACTGCAGCGGCCCAAACGCGGCTTTTCAAGCTTGGCTTTCTGTGCAACCTGTTCGCGTGCGTGAAACACCTCAGGAGATGTGCAAGTTCTTCCTGGAAGGCAAGTGTAACCTTGGCAGCAAGTGTCTCTTTGCCCACTCGGAGCAGCAGCTGCGAGAGAAGCCTGACTTCCGTTGTGCCTCGGCAGTTGGTAGCGGCAGGGGCAAGCTTCCAGATAGAGAGTGTTCGAGAGCGCAAGTCGCCTAGCTCAGGCATCAAGCTCTGTTGGGAGTTCGCTTCTCTTGGTACCTGCAAGTATGGTGCCTTCCCCAGAGCATCTTTTACCTGCGAAGCCACCTACGTGTGCTTTGTAGCACAGAGGAGCTGGCTGCACTCACGCTCACGGCGTCCAAGAGCTTCGTGAGGCGCAGGCGCAGATGCCTCTGGCCCGGGCCGCAGCTGAACAGCTGAGCAGCTGAGCAGCTGAGCAGCTGAGCAGCAGACGGGAAGCGAGCCGTGCCCGCAATTCTTTGCTCTTTGTCGGAGGCTGGGTGCTTTCTGCGTGCGGAAACATCCTCGGAAGGCGGGCGGAGAGCGTGCAGCGTAACAAAAATTCTAGCCCTGATGCCGAGGCTCCTCCGGGCAAGAGCCGACTGCAAGGTCCCTGTGGTCCCTTTGCCAAGAGGATCTGAAGGATGGGCTCTTGATCTCTTTATAGTCGACTAACAGAGCTATTCCCTGAAGAAGTGGGACAGTCACAAATGCAAGGATATGGAGAGACCCACAGATCCTAGGAGGGGTTCGACCCCCAGGTTCTGAGCAATGCCGTATCCACAGCCAGGTTTTGATCGGGTGCCACCCCAGTCATGGAAAATCTGCGACCTGTCGCATCCTAACGCCACAGACGGCCGTCTTGTCTCAGAGGCGGCCGGGGTCATTTTGACTCGAGTCTCACTACCGTTCAGTTCGTGCATGCGCCTGGGATGTGGTGCGCACCTGGGATATGGTGCGGTCGTGATGCATGCAAGATTGGAAGGGAAATATGGCAATACAATACACACTTAGAAGTTGCAAGAAGAGAGCGGAAAGGACTTTGTTGAAGCTAAGCACGCAAAGAGGTTCAGTCAGTGGGCAAGAACAACTGAAAGGCTAAAACATTTATTTGCAGAGAGGATTCCGTGAGCGCCTGCATCCTGAAACCACAGCATTTGCTGCAGCCTTGTGATATGTTTTATTGTGATCCAGCGACACTGAGGCATTTCTGCGCTCAGAACGCTGGATTTTAAGTTCTCAGTTCTCACACGTCGTGAGAGACCGGGAGTTGTTGTTATCGTGACCAGAGTCTACTGTGGCCACAGAAAGCCTGAGCCTGTGCTGCCACCTGTTGGTGATGGCATTGCCTTGGAGCTGCAGAACTCACCGAATTATACGAAGATGCTACTCCCAAAGTCTCTTTGGGGCTGAGTTCAGGTTGTCGGTTGGTGTTTCTGCATGCATCTGCCGCCGTTTGTTGGCGCCTCAGCAGAGGCCGCGCAGAGAGCTCGGTGCTCCGAAATTCAGCAGAGGAATGTGTCAAAAGTCACATCTGTTAAGTGCAGTTTTATTCCCCACATTTATTGTGAGGTTCTAGTGTTTTGATTCAATCGCCCGCTGCCCAGCGATTCTTCTTCCGGCGCCCAACATTTCGGCCACCCCTTCTCCTGTTTTCATTTCGGCTGCCCTAAGCCTCGAACCTAGGAATGCCTGAGCACTCTCCCCCTCTGAACTCCTCCTCCAGACCCTCCCGCGAAGATTTCGGCCGCCTTCTAAATTGCCTTTGTTCTGCAATCTTGTCAAACTTGCCAAAAGTGTGCACATAGACGCAGCTTCTGTACGTCACATGCAGTCAACGTGCAATGCGCAGGACGCTCACTTTTTTGCTGCGAGTGGCGAAGGACAATGCAACGTCGTGCACCTCGGGGGGTCCCCCCTCTGAAAGAGTGGGAGAGACCCGCAGGTCAAACAATTATGACAAAGTCACCCCGGGGAGGGTGGGAGGGCACTAAGAAAAAAAGCTTGAGTGCGAAAACTTGCGCCATCAAGCCATTCAAACATCGCAAGCAGAACTCTACGTTATAGCTAACAATCAAGTTCTGCACGCTTGTCAAACTTGCCAAAAGTGTGCACATAGACGCAGCTTCTGTACGTCACATACAGTCAACGTGCAATGCGCAGGACGCTCACTTTTTTGCGGCGAGTGGCGAAGGACAATGCAATGTCGTGCACCTCGGGGGGTCCCCCCACTGAAAGAGTGGGAGAGACCCGCAGGTCAAACAATTATGACAAAGTCACCCTGGATGTCTTGTAGCGCCCCTAAATAGATGCTGGCATTTCGTGCACTGCTAAGGTTTGTGGAAACTGGCTACATGTCATTCAGCGCCGGCATGCCAGTGCGGCGCAAAATCTTAATGGTTGTACCAGCCAAAGCCCAAAACAGCTTTGGTGCAACCATCTCTGAGCTTTCGGAGTGCCTTGGGGAGGGGGGGGGCCGCCGGGGCGTGGCCATGTATGCTGCTGCATGCATACTGCTTTGCGCTCCTGCTCTGACATTCTGCGCATTCCATGCAGTACGTCGCAGGTCTTTCTCCCCGTGCAACTCACACTTCGATTCGTCGCCGGTTGCCGTCTTTTTTCTTGTCTTTTCTTTGCAGCCTTCTTCTTCCTCTGTCTTTAAAAAACCTACATATATATACATACAGAAAATTACATACATATATATTTTTTTTTAAGTTCCACTAAATCCAGTCCTCTAACTTAGGTTTCGGAAGGGTTGAAAGCGGAAGCTGTGCTTTTTGACGCAGACCTGAACAGCTCGGTGGGCAAAGACCGCAAGCGGTACATGCGATAGGCACAAGAGTCTGCCTTGAAAGGTCGCTCCTTACAAGGGGCTTGACGAACTGGTTTCTTGAATATGGGTTTCCGATCATTTGAGTTGGTTCTCGAGGTTTACTAGCTTAGTTTAGCTGGAAGTTAGCATGCTTGCTCCAAATGTCTTTTTGATGTTTTCAAATCCACGGCCTTCCGGCCGTGGTAAGCTGACGGGATGCAAAGGCAGAGTGGTGCATGTCATCAGATGTATCAATTTGCACATTGATTGTGCAATTGCAAAAGCTCAGCTGCTATAGCATGATTCCTGCCATTCCATCAGGTGCACTTTTGGCTAGGCCGAAGAGCTTGAGCTAGCTCACTTGCAGTGCTTGCGGCGCAAGTTGTGCTATTATGCTGATCCTGTGGGTATTCCCCCATCTATTGTAGCACTGTAGAGACTACCTCTACGACCAGGTTCGACTCGTAACTAGTAGTTTATTTTGTCTGCTAGGTGATTTCCTGACTATTCGTCTATGGAACCATCGAAATAGTTTGTTTTGCCCAAAGTGATTTCATCAAATACCCTTAATACCCTTAGAAAGGTAAAGTGTGGTTTGCAAAAAACATTGACACTTACTTTTTTCCTGACGTCAAATATCCTAGGATGATAACATTGATTTTTTCCAAACAACCTTGAACAACTATTAGTGTATTTGCATGAAAAATTTTGAAACTAATAAGAAAGTACATTTGTTGAGCATGGAGTGCCAAGCCACTCTGAGATTGGCAGGCGTCTTCACACAGACCTTTGGTCCTTGAAGGCCTTTAGCTGAAGAGGCAGCAAGGTTCTTGCACATGTTTCATCTAAGGCACATGGAATCAGCAAGCATCCTTTGCAGGCACAGAATACCATTTGGTGCCACCTTGATAGAACCCAACACAAGTTCAGATGCCCGGGCTTTCCACCTGACCTTGGGAGCTGTCCTCTGCCAGCTCCAGGCAGCACCACTCGGGCGCTTCAGGCACTGGAACATTTCAGTCTGGAAACATTCATGGCAGCACAGGCACAGAATATCCTGCCTAGGTGGCATGAAAATGTTAGAACCTAGCTAAGTAATTTTTCAATTGTTTCTTGCTTGGTAACATGCTATAGGCTTAGCAGGGGTGCATAGCACCTGTCTCGCGTGCTTGCTGATTCTGCTTGTGAGCGTTTTGTGCACGTGGTTAATGTTCAAGGACAAGAAATGCCCAGCAATGCTTGCACAAGTGCCAAAGCCAAGAAGCTAAGGAGCCACTGTTTCGACAAAAGTCCATGGCGCAGAGAGCCATTACATATCATGTTACCTAGTCAAATGTTATTCAGACATGTGGCCTAGCTGCTATAGCTGTGTCCTGCTTTTTTTGGACTAATGAATTTGCTTCTCACGTCAAAAAAACTGTTCCAATGTTGTTTCGAACACACAAATTTAATGGATTTTGCAAAACGAGCTTTCACTTTCATAGTCATTTGAGAATAGAACTTTGAAGCAAAACAGTCTATGTTATGAAATACAGTATTTTCTAGCCTTTTTTTAACACACCCCAAAAAAGCTACTCGTCTTTTACCAATGGTCTAATAGCCTATTTTAGTTTATAGACTAATCTAATCGTCTATTTTTAGTCTAACCTGGTCTTAGAGGTCACGCATTCCACTTCACAACTGTGCCATGATTTGAGCAAAACATGCCCTGGAATTGGGTCAGACAGCTGAGGGCGAATGCGAAAGTGTATGAAAGCCTGGATCTTGCAAGGACTTGGCATCACCTGGTCTGCATGCAGCATGGCCAGTGCCAGCTCTTGAACTTTCGAATCTTTGATCGCACCTGCCCACTATGACCGCAGATGCCTGGTTCAACAGACGCATAAGAGCTGGCGAGGTATCACGAATATCCATGATGCATTTTACAAATGGTAGCCTCCGCATCGCCCACTTTTTCAGCCCACGGAGGCCTAATTGTACATCCTCTGTAGCAACACGGCCTGGTTCACGCCCGCAGCAGCTTGTGGACCCATTTTAGGGTTTAGGGTTTAGGTGTGCTTCATGTTTCTTTGCGCCCGGCTTGGCTACCTGCGGCAGACCCAGGCAAGGGCACTTTTGTTCAGGGAAAGGTCTCTGATCTCTGCAAGAGCATTTTGGGCAGTTTGCTAGAGCAAGGCCAGCATATTCTTCTGCAATTGGAGAGCTCCCATTTCTGGAAAATGAGAAAGCTTCTTGCCTCTGCACTACGTGCACTTCCTGATGAGCACATATTGGCACTAGTTTCCAGCTACTTCTGCTCCATCTTGAGATTGTTCGTTCTGTGTATGCTCACAGCGTAGGTTTTGATATGAGGGGCCAGTGCTTCTCTCAGAACATCGGTCTTCAAAAGTCTTCACGGACAGGTCCTTAGAAGCCGAGCAGCCGCAGGGAAGGCGACCTGATAATCTGAGATGGATGGGCATGCGCAACCCAAGCAGAACTCAGACTCGGACTTGCAGGTGCAGCGAGTGCCTGACCCACGGGCCCGGGGCTCGGATGAAAAAGAAGACTTTGGGTCTGGCAGTGTTGTGAGGCTCGGACGTTTGAGGAGCGGGGCTTTGAAGCAGCCCGAGACCGGCGCCGCCTTCGACCGTACTGGCCCCCGCAGGCCTGACCTCAAAGGTCGGAAGTGAGCTAAGCTGCACCGAAATTAGTGATATCACGAAAGCTAGCTCCTTGG
>CAJNIZ010047688.1:4315-35306 GCA_905231905.1 Symbiodinium pilosum | reverse complement strand
ATTGCATGGCCATACCATGCATACCCTAGTATTTTTGTATGATGGATGATAATCGTTGCTTTCTTGCTGCTAACCCTCTAAAATCACTTGAAAATGCGCGTTTGGCTGTAAAATATGGGGCCCGTAATGCGTTACACTCTCATACCCAAATTATGGTAACTTAACTTCAGTTCCTTATCAGCAACCCAGTTTCTGAACATCCCCCTGGCACAACAACTATCTGGCGGAAGATACACAAGATCGATTTTGACAACCGCAGCAACTACTTTTATCAAACTACTGTGGTATCTAATAATTTCCTTTCTTTCCATTCCGAAACCCTAGACCCTGAACTCTAAACACCAATTTCCGTGTTCTTTTCTCTTTTTTTTTGTAGTCCAGGCAGGGTCAGCGACAGGAAACCATTGACGTAGGGCCAGAATTGAGCCCATTCAAAGGTGGATACGGGGCTTCTATTGGGGTTTATGTAACGGTAAGCAGGGATGTAGGATATCCAAGAATTACGGATACTACCTCAAGAATGGACGAAACGGAAAAGAACAAGGAAAATGAAATGGAACCTGGGCTTATCAGTTGATGCATAGCGATCAGGAACCCTAAATTGACAATCCCCTTTTGCCAGTCCCCACAGTGAGGACTATAAGAATTTGGTCTATACTACGGTCTCCCTACTTATGTGAACCACCGCAGTAATATGGGTAGTTCCCCACATTAGGCCTCATTTAGCTATCCCGAAATACTAGTAGTAATATCTATAACCAAAAGGGGCCCATAATTTTTGGAACTACCCAAATAATACATCCCAGATGGTGATCTACCTCGCAAGACTACGACAGGAGAGGCGGCGAGACCTCGCAAATCGCTGGGAGCCTTACAGTCGGGGACTCGCTATCCCAGAGGCAGAGACCTGACCTTTGGCTTAAGCTTAGGGGGTTTGAAGGTTTCGGGTTTAGGGTGGTAAGAACGAGTACTTGGAGATTCGTTTTATGATTGATTCTGAAGGCATGCATTGCTACTGCCATCCTCTGCGGCGCTACTTCTCGTCGACATTACTATCAGTTTTCCAGGTTGCCAGCACTACTGCCAATGAAGCTGCTACAATGATTACTACTGCTTTGGTGGGGTAGTACGACGAGGTGTCAAGGGCTGCGACTCGCAGACGTTGTAAATGCAAACCTTCTTAAGCTCGAGTGGCAAAACTTCTTGCGGGAGTCTCAAAAAAGTGTTAATGCACACATCATTTGATGCTGGGGGTTGTGCTGATGACTTGTCCTATTACCGCTACCGCAACTGACGAGCTGGCTAACCGTGGGGCTTGTGACTGAAATTCTGCCCATGCACCATGACACCAAATGTCATGGTATCTCCTCTGCAAGGCAAAAGCCGTGGTTCTAAGACGGCTCGTAATCTGCACGTGTACACAACTGACTATGACAGTAGAAACCTCACAGGGAAACTTTGGCAGTATCAGACCCAGCAGGGACTGTCCATGAAAGACTTGAAGCTGGCTAGAAACTGACCGTGCAATGAAGGCCGAGACCAAGGTGACAACCCGGCAGATGGAGGCAGCAACAGGGTAAGCAAGTTGGCTTGTGGCAAGGGCTTGTCATGCAGACCCTAATGCGCGAGGCGCAACTTTCTACCCAACTTTCGGGCGCATGGACTCAGCCACCAAATCCTGCTAAGGACGTCCATATTCGACTCGAGACTTGCGGAAATACAAGGCCGCCAGAATTTCAGCGCCGCGCCTGCAATAAGACTTTTTGCAGGCCTGAGCCCTCTGCGTGGCCATGTAGAGGCGGCCGTCCTCTGTGAAAGAAGACCCGGCCTGTGGGGGACGTGGCGGATCCTTCACATGACATGTCCCGGCTTAGGTGATCCTATGGATCATTGATAGTTGCAGAACAGAATTAAAGGAACCTACCTTTGAGAAATGACTAGATAAGTAAAAGGATTACGCATTCATACCTGAATTATGCGAGCCCGAGACCAACTATAACTGCCGATAAGCACGCACGAATCGGATCCTGATGTTGCTCCCTGTCAAGGGAGATTGCCTGATGAATACGGGGTCCCCTAGACCTTAAAGCCCTAGACGCCAACTTCTACCCCAGAGGGTCCAAACCCTACACCCTAAGCTCTAGACCCAAACGACTAACTGAAAACCTGAAGACCCAAACTACAACCTTAATAATCCCTAAGCTCTACATCTCCATCCCTAGGCTCTAAACCCCCCAAACACCCTACTTGTTAAAACCCTACACCCTAGGGTTTAGGGTTTAGGCCCACATTTAGGGTTTGGGCCCACACCAAATTCAAATAAACCCTAAGGTTTAGGGTTTGGGCCCACACCAAATTCAAATGAGCTTCGTCCCCTACGCACTCTGCATGGGTTCTGGTTAGGCTATAACCAGACTTATGATCGGGCTCCATGGCACTCCCTAAACCCTCAACTCCAAGCCTTGAAGCACGACACCCTGAACCAAAAACCCTACACCTAGCTAAGCTATAACCTCATAAACCTTCAACCTTCACATTGCCCAAAATCATCTAAAACCCTACAAGCCTTTAGCCTTGCACCCGGTCCCGTGCGCTGTGCGGTTTGGGCCCGTGTGTGTTCCTGTATGCTTAGGAACTACGGTATCTGCTATCTGGGCGGTTGGGCCCTCAGGGCTGAGCCCTACTGAACCAAAGATCCCTAAACTCTGTAGAACCCTATATACCCCCCATATCCCCTTCAATGGCACCCCTAGTTTTGGAACCTCCCAAACCCTAAACCCTAAATCCCAAACCCTAAACCCCAAACCCTGAACCCCAAACCCTAAACCCAAAACCCTCAACCTTAATCCGAAACCCTCCAAGCCCCAAATCCTAAACCCTACACCCTAAACCCTCAAGCCCAAAAAGAATTACCATTACTTAGAGTTCTCAATTCCCTTAATCTCAAAATTTCAAAGTTTCAAGCTCAAAATGACCCCCCCCAAACCCTAAGTAATGGTGATAAACTCAGCCTCACCGTCGCCCTCCAAGGCAGCGCCGCCCAAGTGTTCAAGGCCAGCTTCAGGGGCCTCGCAGACAAAAAATGAAGGATTAGGGTTTAGGGTTTAGGGATTTAGGGTTTAGGGTTTAAGGATTTAGGGTTTAAGGATTTGGGGTTTAGGGTTCAGTGATTCAGTGTTTAGGATGTAGGGCTTAGGGTTCTAGGATTTAGGTTTAGGGTTTAGGGCTTTAGGGATTTGTGGTTAGGAATGGAAAATGTAAGCTACCAGTGAGGGCTTGGGGGTATCGATTCAGGGTTTAAGGTTCATGGATTTAGCGATTTGGGATTTACGGTTTAGGGGTTCAGGGATTTGTGATTTAGGGATTCAGGGACGAATGATTTGGGGATTACGTAGAGGCTTTAGAATTGGGATGAAGGTTCACGGGGCTTTGGAGGCGTTATTAGGTCAGGGCTTGGAGTTTAGGGTTTAGGATTGGCGGCTTAGGGTCTGGGAGTTGTGGTAGGCGGGGTTAAGGCTGCTTAGGGTTTAGGAAAGCGCTTCAAACATTGCAAGGTTGTGCCCCTAAGGTCGCCACTGCATTGTTCAGAGTTTTACCCTGTATAGACGTCCCTAAGATCTACGGCTACAACCCACAGCGTCTGACTTTCCAACCCCAGACAGCTCTCCGTCCACTGCTTGAATTACTTTGGCGGTAGGTGGGCTCTGCAGGAACTGTTTCTAACAGTTAACCATATCAATGCGAGTAATCACAATAATAGAAATACTAATAATCATAATAATAAACAATAGTTATAGTAATTCTAATCGCAGCAATAATAGTCAGAAGAAGAATAGTGCTTCCTGATCATGAACCCGGCATGAATGCATTGTACAGGAGCTTGCATGAAGCCATTGAGGAAGGCAAGAGCAAGAGAAGTGCTTGCTACTGCTCTTGAACCTTCCTATCATGCGTTCTGCTTGGGTTATATACGGGTTATATTGGGATAATGGAAAAGAAAATGGAACACAACTAGGGCTTATAGGGATTCTATAGGGTATATTATGGTTTATTATAGTGCTGGCTCCATGTTCCATTCTTCCGTCTTTTCAGGGTGTCGGCCTTTTTCAGGCCAGCTGCTGTGCACCATTGCTGTTCGCACTCTGCCCAGCTCATGTAACTAGCTGCGACTGCAACAACTGCACGCGGGCAATGAGATGAGGTAACGCGCAGGCAGTTCCAGACGTTTGGATTCCTGGGGGTCCTTGTGGCCCCCAAGATCCCCCAAGTTTGAGAGACTTCCAGATCATGTGGGAGGCTCGTTCATGGCGAAGGCCAATGCGACAAATGCGTCAACATGCGCTTAGGCAAGTGCTGCTGGCTGTGGCTGTATGGGGGTATGACTTTTACTTTCTGAGGCCACGCAAAACTTAATCAGTGAAAAACGGCTGGTGCGTATTGAAATGTAACACAGGCATCTTTTTTGAACAACAACTTACATCTTAACAAAACCCCTCCAAGGAATTTAGAAAACTGCTCTTACTTTGTTGGAACAAGCGTCGCCTTGCCCGACCGAGTGCAATTTCAGGGTTGGTCTAAGCTACTGAGTCTGGGGGCCTAAATGACTGGAACAGGATGTTGGGGCACATTCTACTACACTGAAGGCCTGTGAGGGGATAACATTTCAATCTATTCAGGCTCCTGCACAGCAGTCTGGAAAATATTGAGGTTGTAGAATGTTGAAAGAGTTATTGTGCATATCGGCTTCAAGATAAGCCACGGCTACATTCGCAAGCCTCGTATGGCAGTCTGGCTTGTTCTGCACGATGATTAACAGTTGTAGGCAATTAACCTAGATCCTCCAGGTACTACCGTTAGATAGGCGTTATGAGGTCCCCAGTTGCGGGTATCCAGGCCATAATAGAGAGAAGCAGGAGTCTTGGGAGTTCGTGACAAAATGAATCATCCCGGGGTGTCGCCTAGCAGGCAATGGGAATTCATTCGGCCCTCAACCAAAAACCTAAATCCCGATTGTCTAAATCCCCAAACCCCAAATGTGTCAACCTCAAACCACAGATTCCTAGACCCAGAACCCCTACATCCCGAGAGCCTATAGCCCTAAACCTTGTTAAGCCCTAAATCAACTTCAGAAATCAATGTGGTAGTTTCCCAAAATAAGGGGACCCCAATATAGACCCCAATATACTATAGTCCGTATTATTGGGACCCCCAAAAAGGTACCCATAATTTTGGGAAAACCCTATGTTGCCTCAGGGCCCGAGGCAACCAGCATCACAGGGCACCACCTGTCAGGCTTTTTGGCCCCTCTTCAACCCACAGAAGTGTCATCCGTAAAAAGTCAATCCAGTTGGGGGTTCAGGGGGGCTTAGTAAGTATACTTGTAGCACAAAGGAGGTCTTATTCTCCATTACTAACCAACTTAGTTGGTGCCCCTGCCCCTCCCCCAAACGGTTGTGACAGGGAACATTCCTGACCTTATCATCACAAGTGACGTGTACATATATCATCCCTCCTCACGCTCAGTCCCCACATAAACCCCTGACATGACATCTTGTGACTCACGCATAGCCCTTGACTTTGAGGACCCCGAGGGCACCAACTTGTAAGCGGACATTATTGAGTTGCGATATGGGTCTCATCGTTTACCCGCAGCCCTGACTACAAAATCTCCTCAGCTCCAGCACCCAAAGCCATGGGCCAAAGCCCAAAAGCACTCTAAACACAACAGCCCAAACGTCCAACTACAAAAACTCAAAACCCCAAGACCCGCAAAAACGTTCCTCTTAAGCAAGCGGGAGCGGGGAGGAAGACCTAAACCATAAACCCTAATGTTTTGGCCGCCCTAAACCCCTAAACCCCTAAAACCCCTAAAACCCCTAAAAGCCCTAAAACCCCTAAACCTGGCCTCATCTGCGAATCTTTGCGCAGCGCCATGGTAACTGCCGGGGCATATGGGGTCTACCTGGAAAGCTTCTCCTCAAGAAGGCGCCGAGTGGAATTCAGTTGCTTTAGGAAAGGTCCTACGGTGTTGTTGAAAGAACTTTCTTCCGATAAAGAGTTCAGGGTCTAGGCTTCTATCTTCTTTTTGCATGAGATGTTCCCAAGTTGCACATGTTTTGAGAGAATGGGACCGTATCAAAAACTGCTCTTGGCCTGAATATAGCTTGCGAATCACGCGTTGGATTACGAAGTCTACGACATAGGCAGCACAACTTTTCCTAAAGGGGACGCCACGTTCTGGCTCTGGCAAAAGGCCCCACACCCGCCACCCTGGACCCCCCCACCCCTCAATGCTAGCCGGCGGTTGTTCCTAAGATGTTCCCTTTGTTTTCGGTGTCAAGAAAATTAAGGGTCTTTGCAGATGTAAGGGAAGCTTAGTGTCGAAAACTGCCGGGCTCTGCGAGAAGGGCAGAGCTTCGGTTTTGAAAGCTCAGGGAGACTTACAACAAGGTCATGGAGCTTGAAGATTCCAAGGTTTAGCGTCAACGTTTCAGGCTTCGATTAGGCGCGCTGAATTGGTGACAAGGACTCGAGTTGACAGTGAACCCTAAACCCTACAGACTTCAGCTGAGGCAGCAATGCTTGATCGCATCCCCTCAACCGACGCTAAGGGATTTTATAAGGATTTTGCCAGGGGTTGGGGATTACCCCCCAACCGCCCTACTGACAAATATGCAGTGGTATGGTTTGGGGTGGCGGGGCTAATTATCAGGGGGCGTGCTTACTACTGCCTCAACACAAGGCACCGTTTTAAACATCAAGGAACCGTTCCAAGACTAAATTAACATCGGCCTGAGCACCCTGCATTGCTCTAGAGCATGAACCGTGGCCGTATGCTTGAAAAAGTACATGTAGGACTTGGCTCAAACCAAATGGAGACATTCAAATACGCACCCGTATTAGAATAGGAATCTCATTTTAGGGCCCGTATTCTGAATTGAGGAAATCCCTCCGTGGAGGTCTCGATTTTGTCATCCAAGCGAAAGACACCATGGTTTTCTGGTGAAACCATCCGGGCCCTTCCCGGCAAGAGTTGAAAACTCGCAAAATGTAGGACAGGCTGTCTCGAGAGGCGCTTTCCTCCTCAAATATTCCTGACCGTTGGGATCCAATGGCTTGCAGTGCTGTGACCAGGTTCTCGAGGGTATGGTCAATGTTTGTCGAATTGTTTCCATACAACTAGCATTGCTGTTAATGCTTGGAAGGAGTACGTAGCAAGATCGCCTCTTGCATCATTACTGAATCTTCGTCATATCATGGCCTCCATCCCCATGTTGCCCAACGGTTTCCTGCTAGAGGGATTCAGGCCAGGATCCCTTATGCTCGGACACCCGTGAGGGAGTGCGCGCCCCTCCCAGCAGATGTAGAGACAAGCACTTGATCAATCCACGGCGCTGCATCAGTAGGCGAATTTGCACTTTGCTTAATGAAATCAGATAACATGATTATTGCGAAACGGTTCGGTGATGTGCGTGCCATGATTGGCCCAGCGTCTTCCTTGCCACCCACACGGCGTGTGCATGTGTTGTCATCATTCCAAACTCTCATCATTCCATATCCAGTTACCATTAGCTTTGCGGCTATCTGCAAAAATTGCAATGCAGCTGCAGTCAGCCTGAACTGCAGATCGTGAACTGCACTATTACTTCTCATGCTGGGATCTGTGCCACTAGCACCACATGTTCTGCGTTGATGGAACGTCAAAGAAACACGCGGTAACCAATGTAATGAGAAGATGATAGCACTTGTAATGCGCCAGTCAGAGTTACAAACAGTGTAGCTGCGTTAGCAAAGGGCCATGCTTGTTCGTCTTCCTGTCCTTCCTAGCCATCATGCAACGTAGACATGCTAGTTGCATGTGTGACTTGACAACAACCTGCACGTCCATCTGTATAAGTTCTGAGCTCGGGGACGGCCTCGTGCATAAGCCGCGAAGCATCCTCTCACGTTCCGCCGCAGAGCGTTAACTTGAGACAGGCCCGGATCCGTAGGAGTCTGAGCAACCACCGATGATAATCACACATGCTACCCCCCGGCCTGAGCATAAACGTATCAAGCAAGTATGGCTCTGCTTGTAATCATGACATGAGAGAAACAGTGAGTGTCCAAGGCTTAGCTGACAGTCGTAGCAACAGTATCCACAGCAGGTGCAAAACTACTTGTCGCGGGAGTAAACATCCGCGTCTCGCCGCTATCCTCAATGCTACAGTACTAATTACAGGAATGAGAAGACTCAAACGCTATTTCGATTCTTGCCAATGACAACAACAAATGACCGAAAGACAGCACCAATACAAGCAACAGACCTTAATGCTCTCAAGAAAAGATGCTTTGGATCCGAGCGTGGCTTGGATAAGCCAAGTGGAACAGACCGCATCCAAATGCAGCGCAAATGAGCTTCCGCCAGGTGTCTTACGATGCTCGCTCAAGTTGCAAACCACTCATTATCGTCTACTGTTAGCCTTACTATTGCTCCCACTCCGCTACTGTTACTGCTGCTTCTAGTGCTACATGCCATGGCAACAACTACTGTAGCTCCAGGTGCGCCTACTTCCTCTGTGATTGATGTTTCCGCTGTTGCCGCTGCTGCCGTCTTGGGATTCTGCAGGTTCCTGTGTAAGGGCATGCTAAGGGACACGACAGTATATGTATGCGCCGACCAGGGTCTTTTTTTCAATTGTTGCAGCACGCTCAACTACCAGGAGCACAAAATAAGGGGACCCCAATATAGATCCCCAAAATACTATAATCCTTATTAATGGGACCCCTAAAATGGTACCCCTAATTTTGGGAAACGCTCAACTGCCAGGAGCACAGGCAAAACACCCAGCCGGGCTCATCAGATCGTTAACTCGTGGCGTTGCCATCCGACCCCTCAATGTGTCCTCAGCGGGTGCTGCCTGTTACTATTCCTGTTATTATTCCTATTATTATTACTACTATTATTGCTATTATTATTACTATTACTACTACTATTACTATTACTATTACTATTACTATTACTATTATTGCTATTATTTTTTTCAGAAATGGGTAGGGGGGAGGACTTGAATGGACTTGAATGCTTGTCCCTAATCCCGTCCAATATAGTTCCACAACTTCCCTGCTTTCATTAGCCGGCTACCTCCAATTCCAAGACGAAGCAGTCCGGCAACTGAGGCAGGCTGGAGGCCGATCGTAGCTTCAACTTCGTGGTTGCTAGTTTAGGGTTTGGGATTTTGAGTCCAAAGTCGTGAGCAGAATACCTCCGTCCTCATGTGAAGCAAGCTGTTCCATCCTGAAAATTCGTGGGATATCCTTCTTTTGAAATATTGCCTTTGGAATGCACCAACATTTAACATAGGTCCCATCAACATGGATCACAGAGTGTCGCGAGGCTCCTCGGGAATAAGATGATTGGAAGACCCTCCCCTCTACATGCTCCCGCCAACCCCTGAAAGCCCTTCCCAGATAGGTCCACCTTAACCCTTAATACTTTGCTCCCTAAATATCCCCACAAACCCCAGTTCTTGACCTTCCGTGTTGTTCTCCAATATTACGGGCAATAGGGACCGCATAGCCCCTACATCCCTAGAAAAGAAACTGTATAATTCCTAAACTCTAAATCAAACCCTAAACCATATGGTAGTTCCCATGCCACTTGCCCCTTCATTGCCCATTTGATTCACAATTATTGTGGCGCATACCCCTCAACCAGACATATTCCCCAATATAACCATGAGAGAGAGAGAGATAGAGAGAGAGAGATCCTAAACCTCTGAACCCTAAACCACCAAACCCTAAACCCCTAACCACCCAAACCCTAAACCCCTAAACTCTAAACCCTAAACCTAAACCCTTAAACCCCTAAACCCTAAACCCTAAACCCCTAAACCCTTAACCCCTAAATCCGAAACCACCAAACCCCTAAACCCTCAACCCCTAAACCCAAAACATGACAAGACTTGGGGGTTGCTTAGGTTGGCTCGCTCCCACTCGCCGGGAGATAGGTTCGAGAGTGCCTGCCAAGCTGGCTGTACGGAGGAGCAGGTGAAGGGTTTAGGGTTTAGGGGTTTCTTCAGGGTATGTATATATATATATATATTTAACAAAAAACATAGGGGTATGGGGGCTACAGGGTGCCCATTTCCACAAAAAGAGGTGAAACAAAAGATAGGTAAAATGGAAACTTGGGTTTGTGGAGATATATGGGTTGATCTCAAAATCATGGGCCCCTTTTGCTTATAGTTTAAATCACGGCACCTTTTAATATCTAGGGGTACCAAAATGGAATGGGACCCTAATTTTGGGAACCCCCCAAATATAGAGAGAGAGAGAGAGAGAGCAGGCATGGCATGAGGGTGACCGGATGATCTCTGCAAGGGCCATATTGCATAGGTTGAATTGGGATTCCGCGTAATTCTTCAGAAGTAGGGTCCCGCTTTGGTACGTACCCCTACATATTAGGTGCCGTAGTAGAATATGTAACCGAGAGGGGGCCCATAATTTGGAGAATAACCCTTCTCCAGCTGGGAGTTCTTCATCTAGGGCTCTGCACGCTCACAGGACTTACTGGTGCTCAAGGGAGAGTGGGGGAGTGGATCCCTCCAATAATCCGTATTTTATCCCCATATGTACCCCTATAATGGTACCTATATTCTCCCCCAAACCCTAAACCCTAAACCCTGTAATGATACCTATCTTCACTCCCCCACTCCCCTTTAAGCACCAGTAGGAGGAGCACGCCAGGGCTGTGCCCCAAGCCCAGGACTTCTCCAAATCCGCTCTGGTCGCACCAAGGAAGCCCAGCTATTCTTAACAGTCATAACAATAATAATAATACTCGTAATTATGAAAATCATCGTAAGAGTAAGTATACGCATAGGATAAGTAATAAGAACGGTAACAAAATTGCGATTACAGTAATAATTCTAGGGATAGTACTAATAATGTATAATGGTAATAGTAATAATAACTGAGAGTAATGGTATAATTGTTTATCACTGTTTTTGTTGTTTCCCTTCTTACGTCCTAGGAGTAACAGCACTCTGAATAACATATGACCTTGGGTGACTTTATTCATGCTATGGGGCACTCTTATGAGGGCCAGTTCCTTGGTGGCTGGCTGTGGATTTCAACATTTGCTGGCAGTTGACACGCCCCTCAAAAGTCATTCTTTCCTCTGGCAAGGTAGTGGGACGCGCACTTCTTAGACAAGGTAGGGTACCCAAGGAAATGGCAGCCTACGCCACATTAAGGATCCGGCACATCCTGACGCAGCAACCACTACGTGCTACCGTTTTCACACCTTGAAACAAACTTCTGATGAATGGATTTTGCTGAACATCCGCAGCCTGCCGCTGCAGCGTCGTTGAGAAGGAGACAGCCGCCTGCGCCTGCGAATGATCCCCTTCTGATGATGTCTCAAACATGAAAGTCCGTTGCTACAACGTGCATCAGCTTCTCTGCCTTGTTGCCTTTTGCAGGCACTCTCGGAGAAGGCACTGGCTTTGTTACGTCTGTGTCTGTGAAATTGACTCGCAACGAGTCTTGCCAAAACTTATGTACATTGCTGCTTCCGCAGCCTGCGCCTACGGCACCTCATCCAGTGGCTCGCCTTCGCTTATCTCTGGAAGCTCCGATGGTGCAGGTTCTTGCTCGTTGGACCGGAAGTCCGACAAGCTCAGCCACAGTTTCCTGTGTTTGCCCTGCCCAGTAGTTGAAAGAGTCGCTTGCCGAGCAAGCATGTACCTGCTCTGTTCCTCGAGCATGCGAATCCACACTGGGGGCAGATGCCTCGGGCGGGAATTTGGATCTTTCAATTCTCTGTCATAGCTACACAAAAGGCGTCGCAGCGTCTCGAAATCGGTAGGCCGAGTGAACTTCCTCAAGCTCGGCATTTCCGAATGACGCTTGTACTTTAGGTGTACTTGCCGTATATCCTGTTGTTCCGAGGCTGTGTCAAGGAGCAGAACCATGCCAGCAAGCAGAGGCAGGCTTTGCAACAGTGAGCCACCACCCTCAGACTGTGAAGAACGAGCCGACCGAACCGACCGAACCGACCGAGCCGGCTTTGATGATGCCTTTCGACGAGACGTGGAGTGAGTGGAGCTCGGCATGTGATGCAGCTTGGTCAAAGGAGTAGCCTCAGGGAGCTGCTCCATGTCCTCCTTGATCGCCAAGAGGTGGTAAGGCTCCTCCGACCCATACAGGTGCGGAAGTGCTACGTGGTAGACGTCCACCCCGATCCGCGCTTGGTGACTGTCCACTAATGACACACGCATACAAGCCGGAGCCAGGTCTAATAGGCCTTGCTCATGACCGGTGGAATTTGCCATGAAGTCCTTAAATCGGCGCTGCTCATCTTCCTCCTGCATGAGCAAGTCCTGGAAGTCTTTTTCTCTCAGCTGGTCTTGCGTGGACAGGAGGCGGTTCAAACAATTGCTCCCTTGGACCTTCCAATTGCCATCAAGCAACACCTCCCCATCACAGATACCCCGTAGCATGCGGCGGAAGCCTGACGTAATTGACTCTGCATCGGACGACCTGAATTGAGCCTCGAAGCGCTGACGAAGGTAATACTCCAGCACCACGCACAAGGTTATGGCCATGGCAGCCGTATACACTTGACTCAGGATACAGGCTAGTGCAAACTGGTCCCATCCACGAGCTCGCAAGTAGAAAGCAGTCTCTGCAAAGGATAAACCCAGTTGAGCTGGCGTGTGGAGGCCACTGTCGACGTGCAGGAGGACCAAGACGCATCTCCAAGCAACGCAAAGCTGCTCCCGACCTGCTAGGCGTCCAATGGGATCAAGCCCGTCGCCGGCCCACATGAAAGGGATGAAGGCCAGGTAGTTCACAATCAGAAACTTCTTGATGCTTGGGATTGTCATGTTGACATAACCCTTGCTAATCATCATGAAAGCCATATAGGTAACAAAGCATCCCAGGACATAGGCAGGCTTTCCCAACACTACGTACATGATGACACTAGAGAATGTCACGTGCTGCAGCAATCGGCACGCAAGCACAAAGTTTTCCTCTGTGAGAGCATGCATTGCGTCATCGATTCTTTGCTTTGATGGGTCCTCTACCCCCAGCACAGTGGCCGTATGTTTTCGGTGAAAATATTTCCTCCAAATCCAATCCAACATGAACCGTGCATCGGACGCCGTCAGGGTACAGTGCCCCGCCACCAATGTCAGAATTGCAGCGGCGCATTGGAAACGAGCTGGTGGTGACATGAACGCAACAATCTGCTCCATTGATTGTCTGCAAAGACAGGAAGAACCTATCTCAAGACAGGAAGAACCTATCAAGGCTGATGACTCGCTGCAGGGACAGAAATTGCGGCACCACACAACATGCATTTGGCAACACTGGCTACCATGCTTTGGGTATTCTGCTGCGATATCATTGTCCAGAAATCGGAATTGTACTGTAACTGATGCCCTTGTTCGAGACTCTCATGTTGATCGCATTGAGTAGGTCCTGCGCCAGCGCGTAGCCCTGCTCCGTGCGCAGCTGTTGCCGGGCCTTGTAGTCTGCGGGCATGTTATGATGTTATGCTCTTGTTATGTGAGGAGTAAAACGGGATCATATTGGTACATCTTTTGTTTCTGCAGTAGAGAGTTCCCAGCCACGAGGGGTTGCAGGTTGCGTTTTGGCTTAGGATCTAGGATTCCGGTTGGGGCGTTATTTGGGTTGGTGTTTAGGAAATCTGCGGACCTTTAAGGGCGTGTTGGATGGTCTGGGCCCACCTACAAACGAAGGGTAACAATTTGCTCTTTTCGGTGGTAAACTCCCCTTCAAAAACCGTGAACGTGGCGGTTTTTGGCGCTTTTTGGCTCAGGGTGGGGCTAGGGCCTGGGGCCTGGGGAGCACACAAACGTGAACTCTCTCGCTTGCGCCGGCTGGTCTCGTGCCCGCGGGCGATTCTGTGATGAGCGTGGAGACATGGACATGCTGGCTCCTTCATGACGGCATGCTTCGGATGGCCACAGGCCAATGAGACGCGGCAGGTCTCTCAGAGGAGGCTAGCCATTTTGGGGCGCTTGCGAGCACGTCTTAGCGGGCATGCTGACAGGGTTTAGTGCCGTACTTCCGGGAGGGCCACTTTCTTCAGGAGACACTGCTTCCCGTCTGGGACGACCCTTGCTTTACGCGTTTTTCCTGAACGACACACCGCAAATAGCTGCATCTTGGGCCTGCTCAAGGCATGACCTCAGGCCCTGAGGCCTGCGAGGCCAGGTGCAGGTACACAAGCCCTGGCTTCAACTTCTCTCGCTTGCTGCGTTTGATCTCTCGCCCAGTCCCTGAAACCGCAGACAGCGCAACAATATTTCCAACATAACGCAACTGCAATATCGGCTGGCTGGTGGGAAGCTGCTTCCGTCTGCCTTGTATGTGCGCGTGGTGCAAGTCTCACGTGGTGCTTGACAAATTTACACCTGCCCGCAATTTCCCCTATGGAGTTGCCCGCCCCTGGCGTCAGCCCCTAAATCGGGCAAGCTTTGCTTGAAGGGGGCGTGCACCCGCCGACCCTGCTTCATTGGACCTCCGTTTCTCCAACCCCGGACCCGGAAGGCAGCCTGAAATCAACAAAACTAGCCTCAAGGCCCGTCTTGGGTCGGAGATTTCAATGCCGATTAATGGTATTGGCGGGTGCCCAAAATGGAGAAATGGACACCCTATGATGCTGACGATGCTGGCCGAAAGGTGGTCAGCATTCATCTGCATTGTTGGGGGTCTAGTTCTCCTGTTTGGGGCTTCTAGTCTGCCCGTGTGCTGTGGGCCCAGCACTCTGGCGGGACGCCGCGCACCCGCACTCATGTGCCAGCACGCCATTTTGCCCCTATCGTTGTCCGCCGCTGGTGTGAACCCCGAAATCCGGTCTGGCCGCCGTGTTTCAGTACAGATGCACGCCTAGCTGAAGCTATGCCTTTTATGGGGTGACGCCTGTGCCACCGACCCCCCCTGGAGATCCCTGGGGCGGTGTCAAAAAACTAAGAAAATTTTGGGATGCATTTCCGAGGCTTCACCGCCGCTTCGGAAGTTTTGGGGCAGCGTCATCAGCACAACTGGGCCTTCGTTTAAAGTTCTTAACGCCTCAAAATATATCAGGATCCCTATATGCGCGGTATTAAGAAGGAAAGTGGGGGCCCAGACAGGCCTCATGATGCTCATGATGCTGGCTTCTTGAGCGTGCTGGGGATCTAGAACCCCGGCAAAACGCTTAAAATGCGTGCTGCCGGCAGTGTTTAGGGCTGTAAACACCAGCTAGAAACACAAAAAACTGTTGTTGGCGGCATCTGCTGCATGACGGGCCTGCGAGTGGACTTGCGTGCATTACCCAAACCAAGCCCTGTAGACTGCGCCTTTTGCAGCACTTTGGAGGCTCCTATGCTTCCATAGGACATCACTTTCACCTACTAGATATGTCCAAATGTGAATAATTGTTCAAATGTTTTTCTCAATTGTTCAACATGGAACATGCAGGCCAACACATGGCCAGCTTGCGCAGAAATTCAAGTTCTCAATCCGCTTTGGGTGGTCTCTTGAGCTTTCTACTCAAAATCTGTCCCGATTGTGTTGACACTCCACAACACCATCGAAAATAGCAAGAGCATCACCTTTTGCAGAGACTACTCATGCTCTGGAGCATCATCAGCACAAATGGGAATCCGTTTTGGGTCTACGAGAGGTGACGGCCAGGTTGGCCGGTACCGCCAGGCCCAAAAAAATGTTTAGGTTTAGGTTGCTTAAGGGGTTCCAGGAAGCGGAACTCACCCTTTTCAATGCTACAAGGGATCCTTGCGATATACAGTTGGAGGCATCCCTTGCGATTTTGCAACCCCATCATGGCACTACCATATACGGGGCGTGGCAGGTGGGTTCTCAAAAACGAACCACACGTCGTCAAAATTCTCCGGGTGTTCCTATCATGCCCGCAGCCCCTTCTGGACTTGTTTTGGAGGAATGAAATTGACCCTACATTGCCGTAATTCAGCGTTTTCTTCCTGTGTAAAGAACACCCTGACTACAACAACAATCACTTCCCCACAATATTTAACGACCGTCCCCCCTCCCTCGCAGTATTGAATAGCACGGGCCCGGAGAAATCATTTAATAAGACGGGGGACATTCATTGACAGTATGGGATAGGCCGGCCTCTAAAACCCATTGATGCCTCGTACGTGAAATCTAATTTAAAACGATATGAAACTAATCCAACCCCCCATAGTAAAATCCATCCAAAGCCAGTTCAAATCAAGCTAGATGCGATTAACAGCATGAAAATCCATTGAGGCCCAAGTAAAACACTTACTTCAATGTCAGTTACGAGCTGATTAATGCCTCATTAGAAACCACTGAAACCTACGTGGAATCAATTAAAATCTTCGTAAAGTGAAATTAAACAACACGCTCATAATCACAGAACAGTGCAAACGTAGGAAATCAAGGCGATCGCTAATTGCTTTGGATTCCGTATTAGATGCCCCCTATTGACCTCAGAACCCCCTTAATTCTTTGCCTTGTGGCCCCTGGAAAAAATCTTCCCCCTTCCAAAGTGCTCGTCAGGATTTTTACTCCAGTGAATTCATGATTCAATATTAGAGAGGGGTTAATATTGCGGAGAAGTGATGAAAGCAGCAAAATGATCGGATGCTGAAGGAAGCCTTACAAGCCCGCGCGTGACAGTCCTGTTTTTCGGACCCACAATCAGAATGGAACCCAAATCCGCGAACCCGACATGCCCAAAAGCCCACCCCGTTGGGGTAATATAGGGATAATGGAAAATAGAATGGAAAGTACAGGGATTATAGGGGTTATATTGGGAACATACAGGGATAATGGAAAAGAAAATGGAAGCTACTACAATGGGTTCTATAGTCTATAGGGTCTTAGGGTTTAGGGCTTAGGTTGTTGGACCTCTGTTGCACCGAGGGGCTGTAAACCTCTCTGCATAGCTGAGCACACTGGCCATCATCGGCGGGTTAGCACCTTAACTTTAACATGGAAGTACCCGTTAGCGGAACGTAAGCAAATAACTATAGCGCAGGTTCTTAGCGTGAGCAAGGGCCTGTTTATTGTAAGATAAAACTACATTACTATAGTAAGATTTTCCTGAATTACTATTGTACTATTACTATATTACTAGTCGGGATTTGCTTTGAGGCCTGACCTGGTTTGAACGGTGCGAGGACCCTTGGAGTTCATGGGTAGCGATACGTCCAGCTATAGTAAGGGGTCACAATAGTCCCCCCCACCTGGGTTTGAGGAGCTAAGGACTAGATAGAGCTAAATAACGCCTAATAGGCTTATAAATCTGGGGGGGGGGGAGTACCATTGGGGGTGGCTACTATGATAATCCCTTATATCGGCACCTAAGCTTGGGCTATGTCTGTAGCTGCCCTCTTCCCACTCAACTTAGATACCAGCAGAACTCCAAGCAGCTTCAACTGCCAACCAACATCTGCTCGGCATGATCACAAAACAGGTACTACAGGGGCCTGAAAAATTACCAATATCATTTGAGGTCCGCTTGAGGTACCATAGACCAAAATTATACAAGGAATATGGAACCATAATAATGGTAATTATTTAGGCCTTTATCGTTGCCAGCATGGCGCACATCTCCCCAAAGACTTGTAAGGCGGGATGAGATCAGCTTATCTACCCTAGTATATAACCCATTATGCAAGTTTCCATTCTATTTTCCATTATGCCAATATAACCCCAGTATATACCCTATGATAATATAGTAATTTCCAAGTTCTTTTCCATTATCCCAATATTACCCCAGTATATACCCTATGATAATATAGTAATTTCCATGTTCTTTTCCATTATCCCAATATTGACCCAGTATATACCCTATTATAACATAGTCGGCGCCAAACCACTATTCCTCACCGGAAAATCCTGCCTCCAACTTGTACACCGGGTACCCAACGCACCATAATCAGAATGAAGAGTGGCAGAGCCTCATCCGCCCCGAAGGCATCATCCTGCAGGTCTTTCCCATGTCTTAAATATTATAGTACACTACATCATATTATTGTGCCAATTCCTGGATTAATGATAGTATACATTATGGTACATTATGTAATATAGAAAGTCTTTGCCGTCTGGTGTCAACAGAAGGGCAACCCTACTACTCCCTGCATCTGAAGCAAAAGATGAGCCTTACCAGTACCCTGACAATAGAGAAACATCAAGGACCGATGGTTTTGAGAAGCCTCCGTTTCGCTGCGTAGGCAACAGCAGCAAGGATGATACATACAATTTGAAAAAGGGTTCAGAGGAAAATGAGGCATCACCCACGTCTACCTTACTACGGTACAAAGGTGCTGCGCCGAATGCCTCAGATGAGGACATGTGCGTGCAGCACTTGGCTGGTCAGGCCCCGAATAAGTGCCATGCGCCCTGCTGCGGATAGTGGCCCGAATCGAATTTTCGGAAACTCCCATGTTCTTTCGAAAGGATTCGCAATGCCTCGTGGCGCCGACAGTGGCAACCCTCACACTCTAATCCGACTTGCCGAGTTGAGTATTGCCACCCCTCTGTTGACAAGCAAACGTAAAGACCAGCTAATGTAGGGATTCAATCAGTCATTTTATCTGACTGCAAAACCCAAGGCAGCCCATTCGATTTTGGTCTGGGACATGCTCGGAACACAGTCTCTCGGGATCGTGGCATTTTTATCTGTGTGAATTTTTGAAAAACTCTCAACACAGCATCGCACATCTTGGAGCCCTAGCTTCAACCCCACACACACAACTTTGCTCAAGAACAGATACAAAAGAGACATGGAAACCCGTACCAAACCTATTGTCTCGTTATACACCCCAAAATACTATAGGCCATACCAGGCAGACCTACCAAAAAAACCCTAAACCCCTCTTGGGGTAGTGCCCTTAAACCCTATAAAATCCCGACACAACGCTAGTCCCATATGAGCTATAATCTAAACTCCTAGTATTCCCCCTAATCACCCTTATAGTAATCCCCTATATAATCCCCCCCATAACCCCCCTTTAAGGAGTTTGGACTCTGGCTCATATTATCCTACATCATACCTGTTTCGGCCCCTTCAGTATGTTAAGCCACAACGCCTCTGAGCGAGCTTTGCCCAGCATTCCTGTTGGCCCGGGCAGCGATTTGATGTGGGGCGCTCCGAACTTGGGGGGGGTGGGAGGGGGGGAGGTGCCCATAAGAAGGACTATGCTTTGGGGGGGGGGGCCTAGAAGACTAGAGTAGTTAGGGGTCTATACTGGGGTCCCCATAGTTTGGAGGAAACATCTAGCAATGATCTCTTCTTTCCAGGGATCGGTTCTTGGAGGCACTTTGGAGAGTGCAGAGCAGAATGCGGAACACAAGCGCTCAAGATACGATTTAGCGGAATGTTGCATTCTCTTGCAAGGGTCGACTTTCAGTTGCAGAGCCGGGTCTGAACCTTAAGAAGCCCCCAAAATTAGGGTCCCATTTTGGTACCTCTAAATGTTAGGTGCCCTATCATAATCTATAACCCAAAGGGGCCCATGATTTTAAGAATTATCCATGTAGTTGACATGCCTTCTGGACATAATAACACAGCGAGGGCATGTCACAAGGGAATCTCTCAAAAGCAAGGGTCCCACCAGAATGTGAGGCTGCTGAGCCCTAGTGGTCTGGAAAGGTCTCATGCGTTTGTGCTCGTACAATCGGTTTAGGGGATCTCTACAACCCCAAATGTAACACCAGTTTCAATTTTGTTTTCCATTTGATTCTCCATCCCTTTGGGTAACAATTTCGGCTCCTACAGTACTTGTCAGGTATCGGGCTACCACAGTCACCTCCAGTAAGAGAAACTTTTGTGGACACGCCCGTCGAGAATGCAACCTGTTTCTTCAGTCAGTCCTCTTAGACCAGGGGCTACGTGCAGCTTCAAGTCTTCGAACCCAACTGCACTCTACTGATACCACTGTTATTACTGTTGTTACTCCTATAATGTTCTTACTATTATTGCTACTAATACTATTATGATTCTTAACGCTGTCGACCATAAGCCCAAGGGCAGGTGGCCTCCGTTTAAGGTGGACGCCAACTGCGACTTCAGGCAGGCTGCCTGCATCAGCATGTGCAGGCGAGTACCACTACCACTGCCACTGCCACGACGCATCCTACTGCCAAAAGACTGCTGCTACTACCACCACCAGTGCTGTTACTGCCTGTAGAACTATCACATCACCACGGCTGCTACACCACTGTCTGTAGCACTAGCAATCCCCCTAAATAACCCCGATAATACACCTCCATCTAATCCCCTGTATAACCCCCCTTTAAGGAGTTTACACTATGGCTCATATAGTTGCTGTTGTGGTGCGGACAGTGTCTTGTCATGCCCTGACTTCACAAGCGTCTGTTTGCGCTACTACGGGGTGTCGTGCTCGCAGCTGAGTTACCATGTGTTGCATTGGTACCTCTCCTCAGTGAGACCCTGTCTGTTCCCAAGAGCTCAAGCCTAATTTCCCACTGTCCCAAACCTCTATACAGCTAATTGGCAGGCGGAAACGAGCAACTTTGCTGTGCAGACTTGAGGCGATCAAAGGCGGGCCTCGCGCTTGAATCTATGGAATAAGAATTTGAAGCGCTCTCAAATTTCAATTCAGGGCGCGCTGAGGAGCATTCCTGGTGCACTCCAGCTGGTGCGGCATTGCGTTTCCACGAGTTGGGTTGCCGTACAGCACCTGCGGAAGCGTCAACCAGCCGTACTCCTGTGGTTGCGAAGAACGTCGGGCCAAGGTCTGCATCAGGTTACCTGGAGAAGGACTTCTTGCTCAATCCGGAGAATGCTTGAGCCCAGGTGCAACCGGCCTTGACTGCCCAGTCTGTCTTCCTGGCTGCTATGCCACGCCCCTGTGCAGGACAACCTCCTTTTGCAGCAACTCTTCATAAGGTGAGCATAGGACATTTCACTGTAAAGGGAGCCCCAAGCTGCACCATCTTTCTCCCCAATCCCGCCAGACAAAACAGAAACCAGCCTCTGTCACCACACGGAAGGCGCTGGCCAATGACGCTAAGATCTCTGCCGGGCTGCGCCTGAGGCTGAAGCGCCTTCCACCCAACCCTCAATTAAGCCTGCCTCCCGTTTTACCACATGATACTGTAGAAATTCAATGGCTTTGCATGGGAATAGCAGGAGATGTTGTGGGACCATGGGGATACGCACCACTTGCAGTAAGGATCATTTTACCCACGATTTCGTGCTGGTCCTCGTACTCGGACTGTCAGTTCAGGGTGGGGTTCTAGAGGGTTTGGGTGTTGTCAGCGAAGGTGCTGGGATGAACTGGCCGACCATCCGCGCAATACATTCAGACATGTTAAACCCGTAAGCTCTGGCACTCTCAAACCCTAAGGCCGCAAATCAAAACTTCAAATTTCCCCCTTGATATCAGCACCTTGAACTAGCTTAAATATAACCCCAGAAGCAAGGCATCAAGGCTGATGATGGAAGCCCATGACCGGGTTGCTGCTAAGAAGCTTCAACTAAGTTACCCTAATGGGCATGTATAGTAATTAATATGATGATCCCAACCTTGGAGCAGAGGTCCCGGCAACTCGTGTAGGCGCCGCAGCTGCGAAACAGCCTCCGCTGCCTCTATCCCAGGCGAGTTGGTTCGCAAAGGAAACACAACAGAGGTGCCCTTCTAAAAGTGTTAATGGGTTGTTTGGGGGAAGGGAAAGGAAAGAAGTGTCGCTCTACAGATTTAAACGGGTCTCGTGTAGGGGGCTTATCCAAGTATGCGGACGATGTGAAGGTCCTGGACAGTTCAGGCATGGTTGGGCTTGTCATGCGATGTGGATTCCGCAAACCTTCTCCGGGATTTCACAGGTATGTTATATAAATGATAAAAGCAGTTTGGTAACCCCCACCCACAACATTAGGACCCTATGACTATCATGTGATGCTTGTAGGATCCAAATGTTGGGCGTTGGGGTTACCAACATCCCCTTATTATATAAGTCCTTGGCAGCCAAATAATTCCACCTGATAATCAACATTCCCAGAATCATATCATGACCTATTGCAAAAGGAACAGACTACGTACTCTGAGCACTTAAGAGTGCAGGTATTGTGAATACCCTGAAGCCTGAATCAGCGTTTGCCTCCGCATGTAAAAGCCCCACAAGCAAACTCGCAGACACCTGGCATTGGCCCAGCATTCCACTTCAAAGATGCTGCGATGCTGTTAAGTCCTCAAACACCTTTGTACGAGCCCGGAACCCGAGAACAAAACACTGAAAGGCAAGCCCTACACACTGAATTTGCGGGATGCCTAGCAATCCCTAGCTCCTAAACGAAGAAAAAAAGAATCCTAAAAACAACTACGCGCCAAACACATTTGACCCTTACTGAGTATGGATTCTGGCCCAAGTTATGTAGGAGCCTTTCCCCTGCTATTCCGCCCAAAAGAATATGTCCTGGGATAGCCAGCACCACACCAGCAAACCTCAACCCCCGACCCTAAACCTCACTAAACCCTCGACCTGCATGAGGAGGTCAATATGGGAGTTTGGTTGAATGGGCGGACCCCAATATAGACCCCAAACGTATTCCGTTATACTTTGGAACTATCTGCCAGCTAGGCAATTGCACCCTCAGGAAAAAATTCTGAGCCAAAGTGGTAGTTTCCCTAAATAGGGGGAACCCAATATATAGCCCCATATACCGTAATTTTCGGAAAACCTAAACTCTAAACCCTAGACCCTACGCCCTATATATACCCTATAAGCACATTTAAGCTGGGCACCCCTAATTTTGGGAAACCCTGCCCCCCATAATCCCCTACATAATCCCAATCCCCATTGAATTTTGCCATTCGATTCTCCATTATTGGGGGTCATATTCCTGTATACTCCCTTATGCCAAGCCTGCTCTGTGTCTGACAATGTCCGCGGCAATTCCAGATGCCTGTGCTCACGACAGGTGGGCCAAGACATATGAACTAAACCCTAAACCCTAAACTCCTTAAATGGGGTTATGAGTTATGTAGGTTTCAGGGTCAGATTATAGTCTAACCTCCTGAAAGCCTTAAAGGGGGTTATATAGGAGATGACATAGGGGAGTATTCGAAGGGTTATTTGAGAGGATACGAGGAGTTTAGACTACAGCTCACGTGGGGGGATATGGGTGGTTGTCAAGATTATGGTCCCTTTTTGGGGTACCCTAAATATTAGGGGCCGTATTATAATAGGGATCCAAAAAGGGACCATAATTTTGACAACCACCCATATGTTCTGGGACCCTCGGATCAAAAGGGAGCAGCCCTTCGCAGGACTTGTAGAGGGATTGTTTTCAGAAACCACCATTTGAGCTATAATCTAAACTCCTAGTATCCCCCTTAATATGCCCTATAGTAGTCCCCTATATAATCAATCCCCTATATAACCCCCCATTTTAGGAGTTTAGACTATGGCTCATTTGGCTTAGGGTCACCCTAAACCCCAAACCAAGGCTGGAGCTCAGGCTTTCTGACTTCGGATCTAGCATTTTGCTGGGTTGCTGTTAAGTAACTTAATCTAAGTTATTATATTGGGGAAACCTTATTATTTACTATATATGCCCATTATGGTAACTTAATTTAAGTTCCTTAACAGCAACCCAGTTTGGGCTTCAGGGCTTGCAGCTGAGGGTCCAGATTGAAGATGTGGCTGCTGTCTCCAAGAATACTTGCTGTGACCACATGAATTTGCATATGAACATAACACATATTCTGCAAAATCTAGCAACAAAAAACACTGCCCCTTCAAAACCAGAATATGCGCAGGAATGCACATATTGATTTATAAATATGTTCAAGTTTACGAGCTAGATTTGATGGATGCCCAAGTATGGTCCTTAGGGCAGCCATGCCGGCACATACTGCGGACGCAAGGTTTACAGCCGAATCCTCTAGTAGTGTAGTATGTCTTGCAGAATCAGTACATTTCCCTGTATGATGCCTATTCTAACTTCGCCATGTGCCAGAAGTGAAACAATTTGCACACTGCGGCTGCAAAATTATCCTGACAAATCCTGATCTTTCGCTGTCTGTACGAGTCATTAATGTTTTTAGTCCAGGTCCTAGTGATGAATATTGCTGTTTGAGCTTTTTAAAGGCAACTTCTGAAAAGGGACGCTGAAAATCTCTGCATACCGTCGGCGTTCCACATTTGATTCCGCCGGTTCTGAGAGACCTCTGGTGATCATGCGATGACTTACTGGTGGTTCGTAGAGGATTCAGGAGTGGATCCCTGTAATAGTCCTTGGATAGTACCTTAGTGCTGGGTTGCGGATATACATATTATGGAGCGCAGTTTGAATTATCTTAGCACCCTTTATAACCCCTTAGCAACCCAGTTTCCATGTCATTTTCCACGTTGTTGTCCATGCTGCCAATCGAATTAACTGAGAATCCTTAACAGCAGCCGGAAGTAAGTTGAACTAAACTCAAATTCCCCAAAACTTGCTTAAAGGGGGCTACCCTAAAATATCCCTGTACTACCCACTAGTAAGTTGACCTAAACCCTGAACCCTAAACCCTAAATAGTAGTTTCCATTCTTCCATTCTCCCAATATAACCCCAAGATATCCCCTGTATAACCCTATATAATATAATCGTTTCCATTCTGTTCTTCATTATCCCAATATCACCCCTGAACCCAAAACCTAAGTGAGTAGTGTTCATTTTGGTGGTTGAACCTAGTAAGAGAATATTCCTTCTATAGAATACTATACCCAAAAGGAGGATATAATCTTACTCTATATTGGGTACCATAATACCCCCGAATAAAATACTACTCAAGTTGACCGAAAGGTTGGACCCAACCTTGGCCGAAGCCAAGAAAATCGAGAAATCTGCGCACGTAGCCTGCAAAAGCAGGAGTGCTGGGGGGGGGCTCCTGGGCTTCTGTAGGGGTATGCGGGGGAATTTAGGGGTAGTACCCCAATAATGGAACGCCAAATGAACAGGAACGGAAAATGAAATGGCCACTGGGATTATGCAGCGGCTTGTAAGTTTTGATGTTTCCTATCATCGGGAGACTCCCAAGCAGAGTCCCTGTGCCACTACCGATGGGTCGATATTGCAGCCCCTGCTCCTTGAAACCCCTATTTCCAAAAGTACAAGAAACTGTCGTACAGTCTCAGGTTTTCTCAAATTTGATGAGTAGCATAGTTATCGTCACATCGGGGCTCAACATCACATCTATGTGCACACCCGGCAGCGGAAGTTGTAGAACTGTACTGTGATTCCTTGAGACTAGGCCGGTTCAAGAACATCTTCGCTTTATTTCGCCTTATAGTCCGTGACAACTTAGGAGTCTCCTTTTGGACAGTGGTCTTGTCAAGAATCTCGGCTTGCAGCCTGTAGCCTTCAGTACCCTCGAGAAATGGGAGAGCTATGGTAAACTTCAGCCTGCATCCACGGTAGACATTCAGCTCAGGGAGGAGGAGAATGAGCACTGGCAGGAGGAGCAGGTGAGTAGGAGTCGCAGCTGCAGCAGTCTCTGCTCGCCTCATGTCATCCACGGTCGGCTCGCTGGGGAAGAGACGGTTGTGCAGCTGATTGAAGAGGAACCTGGTCTGATGGCGATTGAAACAACGGACCTTGCCTAGCGTACCGGAACTACGTCATAGCAGGCAAGCGACTGAAAAACATGTTCTCATGAAGCTCTGGATGCCAAAGGCGGATTCAAGGCCATGAAAACCCTGGACATTTCCCTTCCCCAAACTGACATCATGGAACCCTCAAAAGCTCCCATGAAGACTAATGTCCGCTTGAAAGGGGCTACATGGGGTTCCATGTTACCTTCACTTACACTACCTAGACCTCTATACCCTACCCCTTTTTTGAATATCTAATTTTATATAAACGAGATACTAGACATAAAGTTCGGTCCCCAACCAAGGGGTAGGGTATAGGGAGGCCCTTGAAGGCCTTGAAACGCAGTCCGCGAGATGTCGCTCATCCCCTGGCATGGAGGACCCTTCTCTCTGGTATCCCTACCTGGGCCCCAGAAGTAGGTAAGTAATAGCCCAACATCCTTCAAAACAGCACAAAAGGCAATCTTATTTTACATACTTTTGGGTTTCAGGTACTGGTGGTTAGTAGGGAAGGCGGGTTTAGGGTTAGTAGGGAATAAGGGAATATCATCCCTGAATTATGCTGCGGGTCCGTGTTTGGGGGTCCCCGTATTGAAGACTTGGAGGTACATGGAGAAACCCTAACTGTTGAGAGCTGCCCATCGTGTTACTGTGATTCTCTATCATGGGCCTCGCACATGCATGATGCATAAAAACCAGGCTCCTAGCCAGGAGCCACTGTTATTCTGTGCTACGGACCAGATTCTAGGAATCCGGATTTGTAGGTCTTGTGTTCAAGAACAACTTTGAGGCTTCACCTCCTCATCTGTGACTATGCAGTGCCATTTTTTTGCGGGAATGCTTACAAGGACGGGGGTTCCAGAAGGAGCGTATGAGATCTGACTGGACATCTTACAGGTTGACGTAGCAGATGCACTCACCCATGCTCACCGCCCTGCCCTCCCATTGCCCGACAAGAGCCCTCCGTGATCCAAGATAGGCAGGAAGGAGGCCGGAGAAGGACAGCCGGCAGGCTCTTTGCACCAGCACACGCTACGTAGGACAGCGGAAGATAGCTCCGACTGCTCTTCCTATGGCAACCCTTTGCAACAAGAGATTGACGCACTTTACTACTTAAGGCACTCGGGTGCACATATCTCAGATTCGCTACTGCCCGTTTCCTATCCGTTTGTGGCTGATCCTGCCTTGGATGAGCTTGCACGGCCGCACCCATTCTTCCTCGTCATCAGCTGCCTGGCTCAAACTGCAAGCTCCAAAATGCACAAAATCTTGCGCAGCTCCTATTTCCTGTCTAATCTGCGCTGCATCTGAACCAATGACTACCGCGCGTATTGGACCTCATAGCCCCCTTCCGCCTGGAATCCCATGAGCCGCGTGCTCTGGGATTGAGAGAGCCTGGAGGACAGCATTCAGTTGCGCTATAGAGAGAATCAGATCTACTTGCAGTTGCAGGAAGGTTCACGATACGCAGATTAGAAGAACATTCCAATGTGCAGCCATCTAGGCTCTAAGAGAGAAGTCAAGGTGCAGGAGAGCCATGACAGGTAAGTAGATAGCTCATGCTCAGACGCCTCACCCCTTTTTGCCTCACAGAATAACACTAACATTCAGATGCAGTTTGCAAGTTGCTCTTGTTCTCCGTGCTGAGAATCATATTGGGCTGAGTTAGACTGTGACTGAGGGAAAAGGCCAATGTTGTTCATGAGAAATCTGGCTGAGACGTCGCAAGCGCAACTCCCAGCAGATGAGGGGGAGGCCAATGTCTCCCTGCCTTCATCCCGACAGTTCTCCATAATCCACCTCATGCACTCAAAAGTGCCCCTTACAATGTGAGAATATTCTGAAAGCACAACGAAGGACTATAGGCCTGTAAGCTATAACAAGTGCATACCTTGAGCATTTACCAATCTCAATCCGAAACAGCTCACCTGAAACCCCCAACAGCGCGCTTTGCAGTACACATGACCTAACACATCCCTTTGTACCCCTACATCCTCGATCATTTTGAGCCCTAAACCTTGAACCCAAAACCGTATGAAGCTTAGATCTGGGCTTGCAGTGCGAGGCGATGACTTCCACGACCAGGGCCACAAGCTCCTTCGGGCAAAATCAGAGCATCGAATCTTTGCAAGGTTGGGGGTGAGGGATTTAGGGTAGGGGCTTAGGGGCTTTGGGCTTGTATGGGGGTCTCGGGCCGTCTCGGGCTCAGGATTACCACTCGTTTCAGAAATGGGGCATCCTTTGGGTACTGTATTTACAAGCAATCTGGAGTTGCGTCTGAGGATTTGATAAGGATGGAGCACCTAAGGCTTGGAGGGGGGGGGGGTTCGGATTTAGGGTTCGGGGGTCTAAGGTCCAATATGGCATGCATGCTACATGGCGATCACAATCCATGCCATTGTCATGATAATCATGATATTAGTGGCAGCAAAAGCAATACGCAGTAGCACTGGTAACAATCAGAAAAGGAAGAAGCTGAAGCTGAAGCTGCTACTGTTGTGATGGTGTGTGGTGGCTGCGCTCTTTTTGGTGGTTATGGTGGTTATGGTAGCATTGGCAATGGCGGTGGCGCTGCCAGTGGCGGCAGCGGCGGCAGTTGGTGCTGGCGACGAGCGTGGTAGGTGGCGAGCTGTGGCCGTAGCGGCTGTGGCGGTGGCAGTAGCGGTGGTGTGGCGGTAGCGACTGATCCCAGTACTATACTACTAACTACTGACAGCAATAGCTTCACTCACAATGTTCACTACACTGTTTCAAGTATCTAGCCATCCCATGGGCGATAATGGTGTCTTTATCGGGCATCTTACGCGACTGATTCTAACTTCAACCTCACCTGCGCCAGGGGTCATTACACGTGTGTAAGAACCAATGTTTTCTGGCAATGATCATGCTAGTAGCAGGACAAGCCTGTGCTGCTTGCTTTCAGTGAGGTTTACTTGTCCGGCCATGCCTATTTTTTGCAACAAGCTCTGTCTTGGGTGTTCACACGACAATGCATGGACATCACCGTCGATGTCAGCAATTTGAACATGGAGAGACATCATAAACGATTGTGCAACAAGAGAAACAAGCCATTGTGCAACCCACTGAGGCCAGGTGATAGGGAAACATTGCCCACCATCATCCAGAATGGAGACATGCGTCATTTATCTGGAGCAAAAGCTCAATCCCTTGACTAATACGCGTTGCTTGTAAGTAGTCACCACTCTTCTAGGCATTGGGGATAAATGCAGAGAGCCTTCACGTGTCAAGGCTTGTGCCAAACCTGAACGCGCATGAACAATTTTCACATCCCGAATGCGGTATCCCAACAAATACGTTGGTCAGAAAATCCTCAGCCGTAGCAGCCATCGTCTGCAATTCTCCCTGAAGCTCTGAAAACAGAACCTCCAGCGCCAGCGCGACTCCCATGGGGTCGTCGTGCAAAGCTCCAGAGATTGGTAGCTTCTGAAGTGCCTTGCAGAAAGAGTACGTTGTGGAAGCTTCTCATGCCTCTTCATTTTTCAGCCTTGCATTTCAAGCATTCCACCGCAGAGCAGTGCAGCGGTGGAATCTGCAAGACCATTCCTGTGGAGGTGACTGTAGGATGCTTGAGGCCTACTACACGCCCACGCTTCACCAGACTATCTCTAGACATCTCTAGACTCTAGAAAGCAATGTACACTGGCATACACTGTATGGCAAACCATCAGCTACGTAACACCACAGAACTACTGCTGGTGCGGAGCGCGTGCGACCACTGCTTCTGACTAGTTACATCTGACTTCTGCGGCTGCTCTACTACTGCAAGTATTGCCGTTGCTATCCGTATTACTCGTTGCCACGATTATCCGATGCCCAAGGTCCACGCCGCCACCACTTCCTTCAGGCTCTTCACCGCATAGTGGCGCATCCCGGTGTCGTTTGCCAGGCCTAGCCCAAAACATGCATCAGCTGTGTTTCAGGGTTTTGCTGAACCCTACACTCAAAACAACGAACGTCTGCAGCCTATTCCAAGCTCCTAGCAAGGGGCCGTGACACCATAGCAAGGAATTTTGGCCCCGCCACAACACCCGAAAACTGGGACCCTCACATGACTGTAATAAGGTTCTAGCTTGGTTCGCAAAATCTCCTCATTACACCACGGCTGGTGGCCTTCTACTCCAATGCTGGCGCCAACAGCAGCCATCCGGTGGAAGGGGCCTGGAGATCATTCAGGTTTACATTACTTATTGGTGCTTAAGGGAGTGGGGCAGTGACGATGAGGAGTGAGTAGGGGATTGTACATGGCTATAGGGAATTTTGTGGGGATCCAATCCCCCACTCCCAAAGCTCAAGTAAAACTAGCTTAGTTGAAATGTGAAGATTCTCAAGCTCCGAGGCCGTTAGGCCCCAGAAGATGTACGGGAAATACACGGGGATTGTGTGGGTCATCATTTGAGTCCTATAGAGACTTTTTGAGAGACTCCCACAGTGTTGTTGGCAATAGTTAAGTCCACACAAAGGTCCATGAACCTGGGTGTAGCGCTGCCATGATCCTCGGCATTGAGCTCCAAACATCTTGCAAGGTTCCACCAGCAAAGGAAAAAAATCCAATACATAGGAGGACAGGCCGTGGTTCCCCTCTTGAGCCATCAATCGGAACGTGAAGCGAGTCTCAAATGGCTACAAGCAAAATGGCAAAAGCATCCCAGGAGCCAAAACCCGAATCACCTGTGTCCTTCTGCATGCATGAAAGAATCATGTAGTCGACCAAGACCCTCCTTGTGCCCTTAATTGGGGCCATATTATATGGCCCCCAATAGTAGGTACTTAGGCCCTAATAGAGGGTAGGAGTAAGGACCCAGAAATCGTTCAAGCCTCCGCAATGCTACCAGCAAGCTGACTTTCGTGGCACCGGGGCCCAGGCAATATGTTCGGCGTACGACCCGCACCATGGAGGGCAAGGCTGACTCAGAAGAGGTGTCATCCTTCCAGCTACCCACTGCTGCTTAAGGGGAACTGGGGGCGCGAATACAGGTACCATTATAGGGGTATATATAGGGGCTGCTTCGGGGCTATTATGGGGATCCGCTCCCCCACTCTCCCTGAAGCACAAGTAAGGCTAACGTTGCTGGGAATTCTCATGTGAGAAGCGTACTTTGTTTGGGCCTACAGGCAGTCTGCACATACCCGCATATCTCCGCATGTCCCACATAAACTTCCAGCTGTCGCATTTAAGCTTACCCAGTTGATCATGAAGCAAGTCTGCTACAGTGAGAGGCTTCTCTTAGCTGTCTTAGCTGCGGTTGCCGAAGCTCCCGTCATGTGTATACCTGCTCATGGAAGGAAACCTGCTTCATGATGAGGAGGCCTCTGCACAAGACAATTACTCAAAACAAACATGGAACCCCAAAAAGGGCTCTA
>CAJNIZ010047687.1:0-35318 GCA_905231905.1 Symbiodinium pilosum | reverse complement strand
CCTGGTCACTCCTTCAGCTTTCGATTCTATCTGCCGATCACGCAATTAGTCCCTTCTTCCGGTAGAGCCACCCAACATGCAAATCCTAGTGCGAAATACACACATGACTTTCGGCACTAGACTGGATGTGGCGTGTAAAGCTCAACCAAGCAAGCTCAGGCCCTAAGTCCGCACGGAGCCCTTGGCCCTTGCCTCTGCTGTCTGCGGAAAGTGCAGGCAAAGAATCTGGAAACCCATTCAATGCTAAACCTCTGACCAGAAGCCCAAACATCCCTACTGCCCCTCAGTAGTAGAACCCGTGGAATCCTTAAAATGGCAAAGGCCTTGGCTTTCCCCTTGTGACTTTGCTAAGCCCCACGCTAGATGTACCCTGGAGCCCGCAGATGACACCAAAGCTTCCCACATACCCCAGATAAACCTTCTTCTTGATGACCAAAGATGACATCACAGTCTTCCGCTACTCTTGCAGATGCCATCCATCCGGAATGCCATACTTGAGCGATACTACATTGCTCGCCCTCGGCAGACGTTTTCATTCATGCTGAGATCCCGTCAAGGCGCTACAGTGAGCCAGGGGCACGCGGAGCCCCAGCCTTGGAGAGAACTTCACAACGTGCACGCTTTGTTGGGGAAGGCTTGGCAGCACTTTGGCCCATCGCATGCTTTGTTTGCAACCATTCTGCAGCGCTCTGCCAGCGTCATCTAGGTGCAACTTGACCAGTACTGCATCTTAGTTCAGATTTTTGGGAGCCCTGGCAGCTTCAACCAGGCATCCTGGAAGAGCTTCTTGTACTCTCTGCGGTAGTGCCCCAACGGCCTGGGCGAACATGATGGGTGCCTTTGGGTGCTCTGAAGTCCACACATATAAGCTGCCCAACCTGCAGCATAACCGGAGGTGTGATAGACTCGGATCTTCAAGTGCAAGATTTAGATATCCAGACATGCGTTGTACCTGGAGCCGCGCAACGCGCGAGTGAAACACAGGCGTCTGCAGCATTCTTTAGCAGCGCTGCTGGTTCCGAAATCGATTGTTTTGAGCTTCCTGCCTGCTGGTTGCCAGCAACAGCTCTCCCTGGACATCATCCTCACCGTCCTGTTGGAAGAGTCACCACCACTCACTGAATTCAAGCTCGTGACTAGTGGCTGAGAAACTGAATGGTGCGCAATCCTATGTGAAGCACTGCTCTAGACTGGCGCTGTAAATTCCATCCAGGCAGTCCTGTCATGTTCTCCATGTTGAAAGAACCGACTATAAAGAACATCTGTGTCCCGTGAAGACATTCATCAACATGCCGATCAATGCGAACCAACATTCAGTTTGAAGCGTGCGGTCTTGGACTGATATACTCGCCAGTGTCAAAACATGTGGCCATCCAAGCTGAGCATGATCCAAGGGAGCTAGCAGGAGAAACACATATTGACCAAAGACTTTTGGATCCTGCATGGCAACGGGCATTCCATGCCTGCGTCTTGACAGGATCGGGCTCTGGCGCCTGCCAAGCAGCTATACCCCCACCCCAGACCAAGAAGTACAAAAGCCTCGGTCATACCCATAGACAGGCCGCAGGTTTGCAGCTGCAGTACATCTTTATTCCCCCCAGCCCTTGTGGTGCGCTCATGCACAGAGCACTCACGGAAATGTCCTGATGCCTTGACGGTCTATGAGGAATTGCTAAAAACGAGACATTCATGGCATCTTGATGAGCGGGTAAGGCACATCTGGTTCACGTGAAAGAAGAAGCAACGGGAGCTATTGCAGCCTAGACGTTCATACCGGAGAGACCCCCTTCATCATTACAGAATGATGGTATATCCTTGGCGATGATGATGGTAATGATGGTGATGATGATGATGATGTTGATTCTGATGACGATGACGACAATCGTGAAGAAGCTTGTTGTAATCAAGTCCCAAACCTCTCTGGGCACCTCAGCCAGTTCCCTGATGCCACCGCCTCTTTCAGCAGTGCCAACAGCCTTTCGAAGATTTCCTCTGCGGTGCGCCCTGAAAGCAACTTGTAGAGTCGAAGGCACTTACCCTGAAGTGCTCGCAGGTCTACTGCTAGCAAAGTTGAAGCGGTGCGAAGCAAAGCAACACAAATCCCTCCCAAAAGCCTTTCAGGAAGGCTGCCTCTGCCTCGGCTCAGGATGCTCTGCCAGCTTCTGCAAGCATCAAATCAAGTGCAGGTTCCTCAAAGCTCAGTGCAAACAGTCCCCATCTGGATTGCTGACTGCTGCTACTACTCCTGATGCATACTACAAATGCGATTGGTAGCATTTTATGCTAATGTGCGTAAACTGCCGCTCTAGAAACTAGAAAACTGATGACAGGAACGAGTTGTAAGGACCCTTCTTGTACGCATCCAGCTCAAAAACTAAACCCCAAACTCCCCAAATAACAGCATCGCTGGGCGGTCCCCTGTTGAGGCAAACACAAAGGGCCCGTGCAGACGCTTGCGCTTTGCGGGCGGCTCAGCCTCGTCAGGCTTAGGGGTTCTCAGGAGTTCAAGGCTTTAGGTTGGGTACTGCCCCCACCCCGTGACAGTCTATATTCGGGATCATAACAAGGCTTGAGGATAACTATAATACAAGACTTATCCAACTGTTGCGGCGCGCCTGCAGTACCCAAGTTTTAGGACTCTTTGAGCTTGTCATGCATGGGATGATTAGCATACTGATGACTACGAAGCGATATCTGGATAAGGGGTTATGATAGTACCCTCCCCCAGATTTAGAACCCTGATTAAGCCCTATATACTCCTTGTTAGCTCCTGAAACCCTGGAAGGGGGTACCCTTGGGGGGGTACCATTCCTAAACCCTACTAGATTACAACTGCAACCTGACTTGCAACTGCTCAGATGACATGCGCTTCAAGCTTTAGAAAGACGCCTTCCCAACCAACTTGGATAAAAGCACATGAGTGCTTGTGGGGTGTGGGGTCTAGGGTTTGGAGACTGTAGAGGTCTAATTAATTGCTAGGGCTTAGCGTCTGGGCGGTAGGGTTCAGGGCTTGGGGTCAGGGGTTAAGGCTTGAAGTTTAGAGCGTACAGTGTAGGGTGCTCCGGCGACAGTACTCATGAAGTACCAACACTCATGGCAACATGAAGGCCACATTGCCGTGAAAGATCCACATTGGCTTGACTGAAGATTCTGCTCTGACGTATGTCTCGGTGGCCTCCTGGGTCCCTTCTGCCATGCTGGCTTGTTGGGGTACCTGACACCATCAGCTCATGCTCGCAGGAACCTCTCAGAGCTTTACTAACAGACAGTGTCGTACCTCCTGGAACGCTCCGGGTGCACGCCCGCTGCCACTCACTTTGCCCACCTGTGCCAGCAGCAGGTGCTTGCTGGACAGCAAGGGCCCTAAACCCCAAACAGTAGTTTCCACGTTATTTCCCATTATCCCTATGTAACCCCCATATTATATAGATTAGACACCCTTATGTTGCTGAAGACTGATTCTGCCAGAGGCTGCAAGGCCTGCTCCGCGCAACTGCGCAGGTGGCCCAGCAAGTAGTGCCTCGGGTTTGGTGGTTCATGCGGCTTGAGTTGGCCTTCCAGTCTCTGGTGGTGCTGACGAGATCTGAGTTGTGTGGAAGCAGGATGCAGCGAATCTCAAAATAACATCAAACACGATGTTGCCAAGATCTTCAGCCCCAGGCCGGAAGTCGGCATATTCACGCGCATATTCGGACATCAAACAATCTGCCTCATCCAGCAAATGTGCTGAAGTGGATCACACTGAAGGCTTGCAACAGCCTTGTTGCTCAATGCATGATTTGCTTAGGCGGGTTTCATCCCAACACATGGCGACAAAGAATCCTGAGCCACAGGCCACTTGGCTGTTCCACCTAGGACACAGGAAGCGTGCGTGGACGGCTCCAGCTTTAGCCCGTAAACCATGGCAACAGGGAGTTGCAGGTAGTCAACCCGTTCCCAGAATAAGTACATTCGCATCAATCTGATGACGCACCATGCCACCATGACCGCCACCATGACCTCCCTCACTTCTCTGAAAACACGACACCCCACTAGCATTAAGAACAGTAACAACAATGACCACAATAACAAGAATGGCATAATGGTACAAACAATAATAATAACAATATTACTAACAACAAGAGTAACAATAATAAGAAAACTGAGCGCCTGCCCTGCAGCCCAAACCCTACATTCATACCCCTATATGGGTCGTTTCCAAAATTATGGGCCCCTCTTGGTTATGGATTAGATTAAGGTTATAAAGGCACCCAATATGCAGGGGTACCAAAATGGGACCCTAATCTTGGGAAGTACCCTCATAACCCCTATATGTACTATAATCTAAACTCCTAGTATCCCCCTTAGTAACCCCTATAGCAGTCCCCTATATAATCCCCCAGAAACCCCCCTTTTAAGGAGTTTAGACTTCAGCTCATATCCCTTTGAGGGGACTCCCTGCCTCTGAGCCAACAGGAGCTCTGAGAGTAGCGTTTGGATCTGATTCTCGGGCTGCGGCATCCTGGGAGGGGCACTTGGGAGTTTCCCAAAACTAGGGAGACCCTTTAAGTTCATAGGGGCTATAGTCGGCTATAGGGCTGTGTAGGGCTATATGGGTTTAGGGGTTAGGATTCAGAGTTTAAGGTTTCCCAAAAATGGGTGTACTTTTTTGGGGGGGTCCCCACAACATGAATGTATGAGAGTGTTTTGGGCTCTATATTGGCAAGGGTCCCCTATTTCTGGGGGGGGGACAACCATTGCCTGTAGGCCCACGTTATAGCGTTGGAATCTCCATATGCCCAATGCTTACCTTGTGGGTAGGAGCTTCGGACTGGTGCTCGTCGTACCTGAAGGTTCAAGTCGGCTTTCAAGTCCCTTGCTTTAGGTTGCACCTATAGCTGTCCCAATTCTGACCTCACTTAGAACTACCCATGGAACCTCAAGCAGCAAAGGCTAAATCCATTTTCCCGTGTATACCCATAACAGCCTGGGAGGCATGGCATGCGGAGAAGTGCGTTCTGGTGAGTATGAAAGCTCATGCAGGCATGTTTCCTGGTGTGCTGCCAAGGTCGTCTATGAGGGTCTGAAGCCAGGGTTGTCGGTGCAGAGTCTTCAAGGCATCTAGGTACGCCTTCGTGAAGTCTGCATGGCACATACCCTTCTCCACGGTCAAGGTGAGCTGAAACTCATCGACAAGGAACTGCTTCAAGGCCTCCAGCCCGTCCGGCCGTGCAGCTGCCGAGCTGGCATAATATTCTTCAATCGCGTGGATGCCACGACCAAAGTCATGCTTCCATGCCATGCAGTCGTGCTCAAACGCACAGACTTTGCAGCAAAGAGGCGGCTGATCACCACAATACATATCCGTTTTTTGGGCCTGCATCCAACTCATGCGACAGTCAGCATGATAAAGGCTTTGTGAGTCAACCACACCCATGCGAGGATCAGCAACCCCTTCCCCGTGACCTGCAGTGCAACCCGGGGCGCAAGTTGCTGGCTCTTCGGAGCTGAATTCACAGCAGCAAATCCCACAAACGGCATCATCCGACACAGGTCCGGCAACTGGAAAGTCTGCTGGACAAAAGCGACGTTGCTCAGCCAGGCCCTGTAACCGCTTGACAGCGGAGTGCCGTCCCCCCTCGTCCACACGCAAGAAAACGTCATGCCAGTGCAGCACCTCTGGGCTTTCAAAGCATTCGCTGCAGTATTCTGGGCGCCCATCAAACGCACTCTCAGGCGGTAGCACCTCGCAAAGCATGCACTGAAAGCGGCATTTTGGGGGGAGGCTGGTCAAGGACGAAGAGCAGCTGGAGCAGCGAATGCAAGCGCAATCTGGAGAGAAACAGCAGCTGGCACCGCAGGTTTGGTGATAGTATCTCTGCCATCGCATCATGTTCTCGGTAACGGATCGCATAGGAAGATTCTGCATCCACTCTCTGAGGATGCTTGCATCCAATTCCTGGAAGGCAGCACTCGACTTCATGCTCGACCACTGCAGGTGCAGGTGGGCTGATGTTCAACCCAACCTTCTAGAGGAGTAGTTTGCCTCAAGGGCTGGCAAGGCTTTTAAGCCTATGCCTATCGAGCCAGCATGGCTCCTACAACCTAGACCGTGTACACGGAAGATTTAGCGACTTGCTTCTTCGTCCAGGTCAGCCTAAAGAATCAATCCCTAAGGTTCAGCCATCGCACCTGTAATCAATGAGTTCCTTTGACTGCATGTGGTGCTCCACAATCATTGACACATTAGTTGTCCACGATTCCCCTTGATGTGCTTCACAACTGAGGCACCCACCCGAAAATGCGGGCAAAGTCGTGGCCTTGACGCACGTACAGTGCAGCTCATCTAGAACATGCTTTGCAAACAAGAGCTTTGCACAGCTCATGCCAGCCAACATTGAGATTCTAGCCGGGCATCTTGGTGGAAAGATTGATCTCGAGGGCCTCCAATCTTCGCTGCGTGTAACGAAGCCGTGCGCATGTACATCAGCAAAAGCTCCGCGAAGTGTCGCATCCATTGCGCGCAGTGCAATCGAAGAATTTCAGGACAACCCAACGCATAGCTAGCTCTTCAAATGGGACCTTAGCTCAACCTCTGTAGATGCTACCTGATGTTAGCTGAGGGTGTCTTTCCTGCCCTTCCAGCCGGCCTCATCCCGGAGAATTGAGGCCACGAGCCGCACAGCGCCTCAAGTCCAAGACTGATCTGAAGCTCAAAGTCCGCTTTCAGAAGCTTCCCACGGCCTCAACATGCCCTCAATATGCAAAGGCGCCGGCAAACCTGTGCACGAGTCTGGCCAGAGGCGGCAAGCTGCAACAGGAGCGACCGCAAGGCCTGAGAATAAGTCCAAGGCCGGATGCAACGCAGCGACTCCCTCCAAAGGAGATATGTTGCTGTCGTGTGCGACAGGTTTTCTGCACAGAAGGCTTCTTTTTTGTTGAAGACTCTTCAAAACCAGGCCCACCCTAACAACGCGAAAGTGTCAGAGAGGAATTCGCCTAACTTGAGACATCTTGCTCCAAACACCGAGACAGCCTTTGCAGCGACTTCTGGCTTTGGCCCTAGATGGCAAAGAGTTTGCCAAAAACAGGATGCTTCTTCTGGACGCGATGCGCCTCGCCGTGTTGGCGAAGCCATTTCACGAGCTCCTCCTCAGCACCTGGTGAGAGGATCTCATTTCTTGGAGCTTGCTGAGACAGCAAGAAGCTTGTCAGTAAGACACACTATGCAGAGGTTCCGACTCCTGTCTGCATCTCCTGCTAGTTCAACAGTCAGCTTGCGGTGGTGCCTTGCACATGTTGTTGGACCTACTCTGACGGGATCTAAACAAGTCCGCCACTAAGACTGTCGGAGCCCGTTCTAGCATGCATGCTAGTGCAGCATAGCTGCGCAAGAACCTTTGCCACGCTGGCTAGCGCTGCAGCTACCAGACCTCGGTATACGACTGCACAGACTGAAGAAGGATGTCCCTGGCTGAAATTTCACTTAGGTGGGTACATAGCGCTAAGCCGGAAAGTGGCTTGAGAGATGTGTTCAAGCGGGTAGAAGCAGGTAGACAAATATCTTGCTTTTCGATGTTGGTATGATGGTTTTCAGACTGAACTGCTGCTTCTCCATTCGTCTGTCTCAGTGACCCTGTGACTTCAAGTCACATCCCTCATTGGACAACAACTTGCCAAGTCGCGCAGGTCTTCTGCTTCGCACAGGCCAAACAAGTCCGAGATCTGGCAATCACCGTACGCTGTTAACTTTCACATTAGTAAGGTTGTAGCATTTTCTGATCACTCCAAGTGCACGTAGATGGTCACATCAGGCCATGTCACGTGAGTACTCGTGAGTGTACTGAGGTACGTAAGAAAGCTCATTATGTGGAGCTAAACCCTGCCTCGTTTAAATGCTGCCTCCCGGAAGATCCAAGGAGCCGCTGCCTTGGCAGGATCATGTCGCCTGTCTAGCACTGCTCAAGGTTAACTTGAGCTGGTGCATGTGCGTACACACATGGAAGTGTCGACGCAAGCCCCATTTAGCTGTGCAAGGCATGCACCTGAGCTGGGGAGAACATGTAACATGGCCCTCATGACTCTGGGCAGCCAGCTCCAAGCGGGCTATCTGATCCATTGCCGGAAGTTGCGCGTTTTGTGTCCCAGCTGTTCTAGGCATCTGTTGTGATTCTAGGGATTGAAGCACGGTCTGCTGAAATACTTCGGCAAGAGCTGCAGCTGCGAGCGTCGCTGATGTAAGTCCAGCGGGCGCTAATTGCTGCCAGATTGAACACTGTGCATTGACATGGGTCTAGTCTGCGTGGCCGGCACTATCTGCTTAATCCGTCAAGGCATTAATTCTGCTTCTCAAGCCAATCGGCACCTGCAGCTGGCAGATGCTGACCAAGCTGATGACCGTGCACTTCCCAAACGGCCACTGCTTCAAAGAGTCTGCCAAAGTGAGGCCCCGCAGGTCCCAGCGCAGTCACCGTCTTTTTCTGTCTGTGACAAACGACGCGCAACAATCCGATTGCAGAATGGGACTGCAAAACCTCTGGTGGTCTTGGTCCTCACATTCCCTGGCTGTTGTATAGTAATAAGAAGAGATTGAGATGCTGGGGCGAGTGCGCATTGGCTCACCACTTCTTTCATAACAGTAGGCTACGAGTGCTGCTGACAAATCTAGATGATGGAGCCTCCGCACAGCCCAAGGTAGACTTGCAGGCGAGGCTGTGCTGAATCTGCTGGAAAGTGTTACTTGATTCTGCATGTATGTACAGCTACTGCCACAACCACACTGAACATTTTCACAATGAACAGTGTTCTTGCGGTTCTTCCCAACGTCACTATACTAGTTATTCCGCTTCCCTTACCATTCTTTGTTCTAGGCAGGATTTGGCACAGCTCTCCTGATAAAGCACGGCTGGAAGGTGAGCTTCTCCAACCGTGATTTCGACGCTTCACTCTTGTGGGGGTCCTTCTAGGACGCCCTAAACCGAAGGCAAGCTCGTCATGGTTTCCAGCACTTTTTTGCTTCAAAGACGAGAGTTGCCCAGCAAGCGCAAGAAATCGAAGTGCATTCAAAATCGACATATCCAGGCCACGCAAAAGAAACCTCCGTGGTACTTTGGATGCTCCCCTGAGCCCACGGTCAACAAAGAGCGACGGAAAAGATCTCCTTGCCTCGCGCAAACTCGCAACATCTGTCAGGGGAGGAAGCCCGTACAGCCAAACCTCATTGGAGTTTGGGACTTCAGAGCTGCGACGCATTTTTTGCGCCCGGTTCTGAGGGAATACCTGGAGCGTAATTACGGCATGGCCGACGCTTGACAACGGCTGCTTTCGGCGCTCTTGGCAGGGTGGCAGCGGAGCATGGTATCTGCCACTCAACATGGTTGCATGTGCCAATGCTACTGGTGGCAATATCAAAGAGTCATTAAGTTCGGCAAGTATGCCAGCGCTGAAGCATCGGCATTCCGAGGCTGGGTGTGGCAGGCATGCAAGCAATCACTTCACCTGACGGCCAGCTCTTGCAGCAGCGGACGGCATGCATGATAGGCTTACACTGCAAAAGCTTGAGATGAATGGATAGTCGGAGGCATAATCCTGACAATGGAAAGACATCTGCTACAGAACTGCTACATCACCTTCATACACTCCGGACATAGCCCCTTCATGATCCCTGCTGAATGGTATATGACCCAAATAGGCTCATTGTGGCTCTTTTGGCACAATCAAGCTTTGGACTTCCTGAACCCTTACACACTAAGACGAATGCTGAAGCAAAACATCGTACACCCCAGTCACCCAAACCTCCAATCCCAAACCCTAAACCCTCAACCTTACCGGTGGTTAGTAGGGAATAAGGGAATATGGTCCCCATATGACCCGTATATTAAAGTGGGTATAATTCTATTCTTGTGCCCCAATCCAATGGGTTCCCTGATGATCATGATGATGATGACGACGATGACTAGCAGACGTTCATCAAAGCATCCATGCCCCAAACCACAACAACGACGTTTGTGTTCCAAGAGCATATGGCCACGGGAAACTTGGGGACATGAGCGAAACTAGTGCGACTAAAGTATTCCACTAGTCCCTACTGACCACCAGTAAGCAGACCCAAAGAAAAGACGAGCTGGGCCTCGAGGATGTGGCCAACGGCCACTGTGGTCTCATCGAGGCGGAGCATCAGAAGGCTCAGGCCTTTAGCAATACATGGGACTTCCCTAACCTGTTGGGAATATAACAGGGTGACAATAAGGGTAAGATATACGTAGAGATGAAGGGATTATGTGGGGATATGTAGGGTATATGGGGTTTAAGGTTGGGACTTTGCCTACACTGCCAGCATCGTGTAGGGATGATGTAAGGAGTATATGCAGGCCAGAGTACTTCTCGAGGGTGAAGCGGTACAGAATCAGAGGTTGAGATTTCTCAAAATCGGGCAATGTACCCTTGCAGACCCAAGCTGTAGGGATTATGAGGCAATGATGGCCGTCCTCTTTAGGATTCTGCCATTGAAAAACTCCAACGAGCAAAGTGCATTTTCTGGCGCGTGAGTGACTTTTCGTACGGATGCATACAGCATCAACTTCCCAATATTTGACCATGCTTTTTGATGATTTGTGAAATGCTATGGCATTGTCTGTAGCCTTCATGCTTGATTGTGCTGTGTAAACCTTTAAAACCAGAAAAAGTCATTCAAGCACGCAGGAGCTTGTTCTCTAGGAGGAAGCTGCCAAGTTGCTAGGAACCTCTGCATTCTAGTGACAGCGAACTGATGCTGACAAATCACAACTCAAGCCATGATTTTGAGAAGGAAGCCCGGTTCGTAAGAACTCTGCAAAGGCTAATTTCTTGGGGATGAAGGATCTATTTTCGGAGGTCTTAAAGAATGCGCGCATGAGGCCTGTGCTGCGATGACGCCTGAGACGGACACGCGGCCAAATGAGCCAACAAAGAATTCTCAGCAAGAAAGCAAGCTTACTCGACTTGGGGATCTTAGTGTGTCCCTATTGCACAAACTGTCTGTATCACCTGCAGGGGGTTGCGGTATAACAAATCTTCCTGGCATGCAAACCACAGCGACAGTAGCAAAAATTGAATACCTGGGTTCGAGTCGCCCTCATGCACTGCAGTTTTCCGACAAACCTGTTCCAAAATCATGCCCAAACCCCGGCTTGCACGAAGGCAAACTGCGTCCGAATTCACTCCCATCATAGCACCTAATTGTTCCCTAGTTGTTCCTGCTCAAGTCCGCGGAATACCCTTGAACCCTGTCATACACCTGCGCCACTTTCGTGATCAACCGTGATCAACCTGTGCAATCTCAATAGTTCGCCGCTATAGACCTCAAAACCTTCAACCCAAGCACTTGAGGATTCAGTTTGGGCTGGGCACGGCTGCGTTGAGCATCAGAGAAGCTGCAAACGGGCACCTGGTTCAGAAATTGCAAGGATGAAGAGCTTGCAGAATGTGATTTGTGCTTGTGCGTTGGCAGCGCAGGTGCTGGTGACAGTGGTCATGGTCATGGCGGTGGCGGTGACGGTGGCGGCAGGAGCGGCTGGAGCGGCGGTGGCGGCGGTGGTGGTGGTGGCGGTGGCGGCGGTGGTGGCGGTGGCGGCGGCAGGAGCATAGGTACGGTTAGTAGGAGTCGTGCAAGGAGAACATTCTACAGTGCCAACATCATCTGCGCTTTTGATGTTGCTGATGATATGGCTAGTGCCACTACTGTAGTAAAGTCTTTTGCCTCTGTCAGTATTGATACGCCATGGATATAGGTATTACTTGTTGCTCCGCTGACTTTGTCTACCTGCCTGTGCCGTTTGTACAGATTACCGTCCAGCCTATGATTTGTCAACAGAGATTACTACTTGTAGCACCTGTGGAGCTGGCAAGGCCTCACCCTCTGGACAAACAGCCATCTAAGATGCCAAACGCAATCGAATCAACGCATGGCATCCTGCATCCTCGCTTTCAACCCGCTTATGATACCCGAAATGCTGTTGTACCTCACTACCTCACAGGAAGGATGTGTGAATGAGCGTCGCCTGGCGTGAGAACTTCAGCAAGACCGTCAGCCGCTGTCCAGCCTTTGCAGCGCAACAAGCAAGTTCAAGCCTGCAAACCGCCCCGGGGGTAGGGGTCTCCAACCAATTTTCTTCAACACACCACCCAAACACCAAAAAACACGAAATTGCATGCCCGGGAGCCTCCTAAGGAGCCTTTTTCAGGCCTTTCAGGGATCTTGCAGGGGCCTCCCACGGCCACCCGTGTGGTTAGATTGCTGAAGTCTGTTCCCTGATTTTGTCAGCAGCAGAGGCTGTCAGGGTTCGGTACAGCACTGGCAAAGTTCAGTTCACGCTTTCCGATTAGACCAAGACGTGCCTGAAGCCTCTTAAACCATTGATCGCCTTCTACCACTGAGCTGGTCCATTCAGTGACTCAGCTTCACACTAACACAGGCCAAGCAAATATAGTCTTATAAAGATACAGGACTACCTGGTCCTGTGTGAAGGACATGTTGTTCCTATATGGAGGCACAGCTGCGTCCAGAGACTTCAAGGATCTCTTGTGGATGTCAAACAAAAAACTCTTAACCGCACAGATGCCTGAGCGCCGAGTCTGCAATTTCCCATGCAACGAGCATCACGCAAAACAGCTTCAACACCAAAGTGGCGGACCTTTACAATCTTAGGCTTCTCGATGGTCACTCCAGTTGCCCAATCAGTGGCATCCTGCAAGCTGTCTGGAATCGCGTCACTGAAAAGCAAGCACAAACGCATGGCAAGCAGCAGGTCCCAACATCACTCGAATTCGTGTGCAGGCAGAACAGTCCAGAATGTGCTCTATCTCGGCATCCACCGTTGCAGCATGCACCTCACATGCATGAAAGAAACAAGCATCCTGAGTGCATCCTGAGCAGATTGTGAATGCTCGCGTGCCTGAAGGCTATTGAGCTTTAGGGCTTTGGGGGAGCCTTTGCCGAGCATTTACAACAGCTCGGAAATTCAAGCATCCCCGGTGATTGCCAGTGCCGCCAGGTCCGAACTCCTGTGGACACCAACGCGCTAAGGCCCGCACGTGCAAGACAGCCTTGAACCCAGCTGTCATAGGCCGTGGTAATTCCAGCACTTCCAAGTAGGCTTTCACCGAGTCAGAAACCTGGCAGATTGGCAGCATGGAGGATCGAATTTGTTCTCGCGGACTGCGCTTTAGAGCACTCAAATCTGCACCAATGTCGAAGGTCATAAAACGTAAGAAGGGGCATCAACACGTCATTGCACTTTAATGCAAATCCCCCAGCGCATGGACATTAAACTTGACGCAGAGGCTTCGTGCTTGGCCTCCACAAGCGAGTCAACGGAGCTCAGAACAGCACCACACCAGCCGATAGTGGAAGCACCTTCACAGTATACGGTCTTGGCACATAGCTTTCTACTGCCTTTTGCGCACATCATCACTAATTTTCGCAGCAGCATCACTCAAACATGGTCTTAGGTTGCCGAGTTCGCTTTGCGGACACCCTCGCAGACGCTGAGAGCCCCAAGGAAGCCTCCAACAACTGGCCATTCCGGGAAGGGCCCGCCAGAAAGCTGCAGCTCCACGTTCTGGCCACTCTTTGCCTCAAGCCAGGATATCTCCAATGCAAAGAGAAAGTGTGGTAACAGGCCTCAGCCAGCGGTACCACATTGCGCGAAGCGGCCATGCGGAGCACCTGACAGATCTAACAGCAGCGCCGGCTACGTCTGTATGACTCAACCTGCACAAAGCACCCCGGAAAATGCCTCGACGGTGCACGGAGCAGAGCCGGGCGCCAGCTGGCAGCGCTCGCCGGGCCGTAGCGTGCCTGGCAACGATGATGCAATTGATAATGCATGCTCAGGGCATGCTGCAGGCTGAGGAAGGCCAGCATTCTGGCCTCGCTCGACACGGCCACGCACACGTATCGCACCCTTTGCAGCGGGCGCGGACTCGAAAAGGAGGATTTGAAGAGCGCCTGGCCTGACGAGGTCATGGTCAGCACTGTTTCGTGATGCATATTGCTGCCAAGCCGCCGTGGCTCGGAGCTGCTGGCCATGTCGTCAAAGCATTGTAGAAGCGAAACACCCGTGTGCCAAAGGGCCTCTTGAGGCACGTTTTCAGTTGATCAGCTGCCCATGCAGTGATACAAGAAAATGCTGCAATTCCCTTGTCGCTGCCTTCTTGGCATCGACCTGGTTTGTCAGGCCGTCCACAGGGACGAAGACGGTGGCCGCTTGGCTGAAGCCTTCCAGCCCAACCAAGAAAGACAGAGAGAAAGAGAGAGACACAAAAAAACTGACGCCTGCGTTTGTCAGAACTGGGGTCAGTATGGCAATCACCTCGTCGAAGCGATCCTCCCGAGAGTCTATGCGTCTATGCGTCAGAGGTCTAGCCTGCACGAGCAGTGAAGCCAGACCTGCGCCCAGCCAACTTCGTCCATCTTGGTCACGGCAACAGCCAGGCGGCCCTCCTGCAGAGACACGCACACACTCAACAGACTTGGGGAATTAGTGGAGTTAGACGACTGAAGTCACGCAGATGAGCATTCAAATCAGCATGCATGCCAAGAAGATGAGAAGATCGGAATATGTCAGAAGTCGTTGGACCCGAAATACTCTGCGTGCTTCCATGCTCCCTGTGGGCTGCTGACCTTGGCTGCGGTGCCAAGTCCACGAGCTGCTCGCAGCTGCTCTGCCAACGTAGACGGGCCACCTCCTGCCTGGCAGAGCAACTAAAAGTTCAGCTCACGTGCAAGCAAGGAAGTTGTCTGCCAATCCCAAGCCTCCTTGAGCGATGCCTCTAATTCTCGGCCCTTGGCCGAGACGACAAGCAGGGCCACGTCTGCCTGCCATATAAAAGACTTGGAAGTACAAGATATGATGCCATCTGAGTCTTGAATCTCAAGGAAAGAACTAATAACTAGTGTGCAGGTCTACAAAGCAACGTTGCACACAAGAAGCCGAAGCCCTATCCCAGACAGAACTCTTCCTCCGCAGCTGCGGCGACCGCTTGGGGCAGCGACCGACGGCCTGTGGGTGGTCTAAAATCTCAGATGCTAAACCCAACCAGCAATGGTGCTTCACTGAAACGGGTTTCAAGGCGGCTCGGCATGAAGTAGAACAAGCAAGACAATCCTCCTGGGACGTCGAGCAGTGCGAGCTCGGCACCCTTTGGCGTGCGCAGCCCATCCTGGCGCCAGCAGATAGGGATGAATTTGAGTTCGTGGCAACAGTCTCATTGACATGTTGCTTGGCTTCTCCTCGCGCTGGGACTCATCTTTCAAGCGCTCTGCCTCCTGGCAAGGACTCAGCCAACTCCCACTCAAGCCAGTGCACAAGAGGCTGGGCATTGAACCCAAACTCGGCCTTTCGGCGTTTTGCGAGGTCACGCTCACTGATTGCACCCGTCGCCAGCAAGAGAGCCCCGACCAGCATGGACTTCCCGGCGCCTGAACTACCAGACACTGCCAGGTTTGGGATTGGCCGTTTGTTCGAAGCAAGGACTTCCAAAAAATGGCCAAACCCAGTCCAGGGCACTCTGGTGTCCCAGCACGGCAACCGTGATGTGCGCCGTAGGCGGTTTTGCCTCCCTCGCAACAGCCTGGTATGAGACTTCAACTAGTAGAGGCCAGAACGGTCTGTTTGGTCCTGCTCGCGTTACACCCAGGCCTCTGCGGCAAGAGCGGCTGCTGCAGACGGTGGGAGCCCAGCCGCTGCTGCTTTCTTGGCACGTTCCTCAGGTGTCACCGCAACAAAGCAAAGTTTCCTGCATTCCGTGCCGTGTCATTCCTTTTCACAGCCGGCCGCCGTCGGCATCGCAGCTCACTTGTCTTGCGACAAAAGAGGCTTTGACATGCTTTGACTTCAAGGACAGACACGTCCAAGGTTCCAAAAGATCTTTCAGGGTACCAACTAGATCCAACTAGCTCTGGAGCCTTCTGGCCATCTCGGGCCTCCCAAACCTCCATGCAGGATCTGCATCGGAGACCTGCTGAGTGCAATAAAGTTGCTGCTTTCTCCTTGATCTCCTTCCTGCGAAAGGTGACAGCACAGTTGACCGCAAGCGTTGGCAGATCCACGAGATTTATTCAGGACTGTCCTCCTCTGTTCGGCCCTTCGCCTCCGCTCTTCATTCTCAGCCTGCAGGACAAGCAAAGTAACCAGAATACACCAAACATCACAACAACTACGGAATCGACCAGGAAGGACTGTAAATGCCATGATTGGGGTAGTGTGGCTTTGCATCCAGCACCCCGGTGGCCTCCTGGCGCCGGAGCATCTCCTGGCAGTTCAGGAAGTCGCTTGAAAACTCAAAAGGACACGCCCCGCTGTCCTCGGCCGTTTCCTTCTGTCGTTCTTCCTCCGCAGCTCCTTAGTCTCAGACTTTGGGCAATAAATCTCGCGTAATGGCATCATATCAGGCCTGAGAATATTGGTGTCAGCCATGGCTCGACGGGCTTCTTCCCTCCGCTTTTCCTCTTCAGCAGCGCGCCGTTCCTCCTCCTTTTTGCTTACAACCAAGCTCAGGCTTCACAGTCCAAAGATCTGAGGCCAGGGAATGCCAGGCATCAGAAAGAACACGTCCAAGATTGCAAGCTGTGATCAAATAGCACCTGCCTCGCGTCGGCGCTGAGCCGCTGCAGCTGCCTCAGCCTTCCGGGAGTTCACCAAGGAGGGACAACAGTTACACACAGACTCCACAAGCGCCTTCTCCCGCTCTTTCCGCTCACGCTTCTCTCGTTCCTTGCGTTCTTTCTCCTTCCTTTCGTGAGAGCTGAGCAGGGCCAGAAAAGGGAGCAAGATCAGAAGATTCATGTCAGCCCTCGTGCCAAGGCGGCGCCTCCTCCTCTCCTCCTCGACCGCGCGCTGAGCAGATTCCTGCTCCCTCTTGGCTGCCTCCTGAGTGTAGCTGGTCAAGATGCGTCACGTTTAGGTGCAAAGATCTCCTCAAGTGCATGCTGGGACTTTTTGCGCTGAAAATTGGTATGGCCGCCTCCTCTACATCTGTATAGCTCTGAATTCAATTTGGTGGCTTATCTGTCATCCATGGCGCATCATGCATAACCAAATCTGCATTAAATGGGGCTGCAGACGTTCCGTGTGCACGTCTCTTGCCCTGTAAGTTTGCGGCTAATAACGGCGCAGCACAAAGCACATTGCCCTTCCCTTGGAAGGTGTACCAGTTGCTACGGCAAGCTAGGCAAGACCACAAACTTATCAAAGGAGCTGCATCAGTTGCCATCGTCGTTGCTGTTGCTTCTGCACTGCAGATAATAGCTTTTGCTCCTCTGGTTGTAGCAGGTGCCACTCTTAGGTGAGCAAAATGCGGTGCCACAACCACTACAGCAGGTCGCGCGCGCCCAGCTGGAGGCTCCACTGCCATCGCTGCATGCCAGGTAGTAGTTCTTACCCTTCTGATCGTAGCAGGCGCCACTGTTCGGTGAGCAGAAGGCAGTGCCGCATCCACTGCAGCAACTCGCATGCATCTCGCTGGAAAGCGGCAGGAACGACCTGTCCGAGCTCAAGCTGTTTGCGAAGCTGGTGCCTTCTTGAATCCTTCGTGGTCCATTACATCGTAAGAAGTTGTCCCTCTTCTTGAAGCTGTAGCAGCGCCCGTTGTTTGGAGAGCAGAAAGCAGACCCGGCGCACGAGTAGCAGCAGTTGCTGTGTAGCCAACTAAAACCTCCCCAGTAGAACCGGTTTGTGCCATGTGTGTCAGTGCTATTAAACCCGGCGCCTCCACGAAGCCCGGACGGTCCGGCTGAGACATAACCATACAATAGCGCCAGTAGCATCGACACGTGGGCTGCCATGCTGTCACTAAACAAGACGTGCGGAGCAACCAACCTAGTCAGACAAATGCCCCGCTGACTTGAGCCGTCTTGACGAGCGAAGTCAGGTTTCAAGCAAACGGTTTAGCAGGCGCTGAAACTGGCAAAGCGGCGAGCTTGCCTCCGCTTTCTTGAACAGCAGAGACTACAAACTAGAGCTTGTGGAAACTTTCACAGCACGGAACCTCGCTGCACACCCTTAGCCAAAATCACGAATGGGAATGGCAATGTCATTTGCTAGCATTATGAAGGCCAGAGGCCGTTGCACTGCACTCCTCCTCCTCCTCACGGCGGCGGCGCCGCTCCTCTCGGAGCTTGGCGTCCTGGCAGTTCTACATGAGCAGCAGAATTGCCTGGAAAGATTCTGGATGATTACCCTGGACAAGTGCGAGTCGAGGCCCTACCTTCTTCAGCATAAAGACTCTGAATTTTTCACCCACCCGACAGTGCAACCATGTGCAACCTTCAAGCCCAATCTGCAGATGTCTGGGGATCCTTGGTCCGGGGTACCTCAAGGACCCTAGGGATCCATGGGATTTTGATCGCAGTCGCAATGCTGCCGCCTCCTCTGCATCCCGCTGGGCCCGCCGCTGTCGCCGAAGCTCCTCTTACGGAAGAAATATCGAAACACATCCCCCATGCTTCTGCAAGGACCACGCCTTCGCCTTCTGGGCCTCCTCATCCTTTCCTGGAATGCAGACACACCAGAGAACACTCCAGAGGCTGGACTCGGATGGACCCTGAGTCCTGCAGTCTCGCTGGGCTCACTGTTGCCAGCATTTTCCTTTCTCGCCTTCGCAGGGGCATACTGGAGTAGATTGCCAAGAGAAAGGCGAAGCCAAAGAGCGTGCACTTCTTGAATGAGACAACATGAGTTCAAGTGCCAGCTCCTGCGCTTGCAGCTGACGCTGCATTTCCCTCTCGTTTCGACGAGCTTCCTCCTTGACAAATGCTTTGTGCGAATCTTGCCGAGGCGTTGGAAACATGGTTTCGCATCTTATCATCTTGTTTCACCTCATCACGAGTCAGCTCGAGTCGGTTCAAGGCTCCTGCGCCTCCTGCTCTTCTTTCAGCTTGCCTGGGCACGGACTGCTGTGACGGAGGCACACAAAGGAGATTTCACTTAGGTGCAGGCGAATCTTGAGCTCAAGGCGGCGGCGCTCAAGGCGGCGCTCCGCCTGAATAACTTGGTGAATGCATGCATGTCTTGCCTGTCCAGCTGAATGTTGCATGAGACTGAAACAGGGCAGTCAGCGGCAAAGTTGCAAAGAAAGCTTGCAAAAGTTTGGCTGCATGATTGCTGTCTGGTCATGCTGACCACACAGGGCAGCGAGGTCCGTTGAGTTGCCACTTGCTGAAACTCTGCATCCCGACAGCCTCACGGCGACGCTCCTCCTCTTCCTCCTGTCGCCGCTGCTTCTGAGCTTCGCGTGCAGCCTCCTGAAGCGAAGGGAGGGCTCTGCGGTATGACTTTATGGTACTTCTCCCCACTTCTCCGCCTGAGCACGCCTTGCCGCCTCGCGAACTGCTCGCCTTGGACTTGGGGCCTGTGCGGCATGCGCGACATTTTGCCCGCTGCAACTATATGCAACTATATGCCATGCTTGTGAGCGAGATCATCTTTTGCTAGATTAGTGGAACGGCTGGGGCTGTGCGAAGCACAGGAACCTCGGCACATCTACATTCAACATCACCGCGGGTCTCTTAGATCTCGGGTGATTCGCCTTTACCTCGCCCATCTCTTCTGGCTCCAGTGGTGGAAGGTCTTCATCCTGCACCAGCATTGGCGACGCCGCACGGAGAGTGACCACTGACCAGAGCTCAACCAACTACCTAGACAGATCACTGGAGACATAAGTCTTTGCCTGGACTTCTGATGATCATTTTCTATTGTAACCTCTGATCATCGAAAGGAAGCTGAACCTCCGATTCTGGAGCAGGGCGCTGGTATGGCTTGGTCAGGCGAACGTTGAAGGTCTCAGAAGTCTCTGCGAAAAGCAAAGGCTGCAGGTCTGGGAAAAGGGCTAGGGGCATCTGGGGCCCCGGGCGCGCATGGTGCTTGTATGCACTTCCTCGAGGCTCCGGACGTAGTAGCCACCAGGCATAGTCTTCCCCTGCCTGGAGCGGCATTCCCCCGCTATGAAAACCATTCACGTTCACAATGTCCTGCTTGGTCTCTTTGCTGCCCAGTGACGGCTTTTGAGTCCATGTCTCTTCTTCCGGGCCATCTTCGCTCACTTCCTGTGACAAGAAAGTTAGACATTCTGCGAATGACAGCGTTTTGCCGCGCACACGAATGTGCACAGGAAAGCTTGCTTTGGAATCGCATGGCCTGTGCTTTCTTAAGGTCTTGTTTCTTGAGGTCTGTGTCCTGCCACAAGCGCAGCCAGCATGAGACATAGGCTCTCTGCAAAATTTCCAATTGAGCTCAAGAAATTGATGGCTGCAAGAAGACAATGTTGAGCTTAAGCACTTCACAGCTGCACAAGACTTGTGATATTCTTGCTGCAGGCACATGGCCTCGGATGTCGGCACTGTCTGCTGCACTTCCCAGCTGGGCTCTGTCGTGGAGCGTGCATGGGCACCACCCTGCTGAGCACCGCCCTGCGGGGGCCGAGAAGCCTTCCGGCTTTGGGCTCGCCTGGCACAACGGAAACTTGACCCTCAAAACGCTGCAGAAAACGGCGAGGTGCCTCTTGTTGCGTTCGCGCCACTTTGCTGGATTCTTGCGCCTTTCAAGAGTGCCATCTAAATTGAATGACCTCGTGAGTGCAAGTCTGAGGTGCCAGCACTGCAGCATCCACCACAACTGGCTTTTGTTCTGAGAACTGCGGCACTTCAATGTCTTCAAAAGTCATGGCGCCAGCTACATCCTCTGGTCTGAAGTTAAATGCACTGCTGTTTGGCACTGGGTGGGATTGGGTGGTTTTGGGTACGGGTTGAGTTTTGGCTGCGCAAAAAGGAGCAAACACTCAATCCAATGTGAAAAGAAAGGGGCAAGCATGTCTACTTTGCCCGCATGATCGTGCTGAGTCACGCTTCATGCCCGTTTGCCCTGCGAGCAAAACAGCCCAGCCCAGACACGGAAATTTCTGAAAACAACAACTCAAGACCCTGGACAGATGGGGCTTTGCTGTGTTGTTGAGGCGTGCTTGCAATTGCCCAGATGGACCAGCTAGCAGAGATGCTTCATGCCTCCTGCAGCCCTGCCCGACAACATTTATCCTCGCAGTCTGAACTTCAGCGTGCTTCCATTCGGCTTTGCGTTAGGAAGCTCTTATCGTGACCTGTCTCGGACCCAGAGCATACAGAAGGGCGCAGGAGTGAGAGGAGGGCCCTCATCATGCTTTGAACTTGAACTAGCTTCGTTAAGAGCTTGCTATGTGGAACAGTGCCACTGCTTCGCCCTCCACTTCCTGATGCTGCCGCCACCTGGACTTCCATCTTTACAGCTCTTGCTTCCAGAGCATTTTGGAGGAAGAGATGGTGCTGGGATGGTCGCGCAGACAGCTATTCGTTGTCTTTTCCTCCTTGCGGTGGACATCCGTAACGTGACGGCCTTTAAAAGTGGCATAGCGTAGAGGTGCTCAACAGCAGCAGACAGTCCTTTCTCGCTTCCAAGATAGCCATATACAGACGACCAGAATGGTCAGAAATTGTGAGTGCTAGCTTAGCATCCGTTGCCCTAGACCACGGGGCATGAGCATGTAAATAGCAACACAGTAAGATGTGTCTCCTCAGCGTGAAACAGATAGCCTCGGCCACGTGTGCTGCCACTGCGATAGAAGTGTGGCCGTTCAAGATGCCACTCATGTTGAACGCTTATGTATTATATTGCAATCAGAGGACATACAGGTCTTGGGTGCTCTCTACCTTGCCCCCGATTCATGGTGCCCGGTCGGCATGCCTTGATTAATCTTGAGTTGCACCAGCTAGCACAAGGTGCACGTCTCTTCTTTTTCTTGATCGAGCATTTCAGACCGCTAGACACCAGCAGCGGCAGCAACAGAACCGCCAGGCAGTATTCATGCACTCTCTGTGCACGAACTCCTTGTCACCGGTATGGGCACATCCATGACCTGAAGACGCACACGCTGTTGCAAACAAACGTGCTGCTTAGCCTCACAGCACGATCTTTGACTGGCATTTGTGAAGATGTCCATACATCCCTTTCCGACGACATCTCGGACTAGGACTGCGTCGGCAACACAGATGTGCTCTCAAGCCAGTTGGCCTGCAGGGCAAGGATGTGCTTCACAAGTGCGGCATAAGCTGTGGCCTGGCGCCCTCCGTCGGTGAAGACCACGAGCAAGGCCGTCATGTTGTCACCTCCAAGCGAGTGGGTTTCTCAAGGAGATGGCGTGGCCTGGGGAAAGCTCAGCAATCCTGATCTACCTTAGCAAACACGTTGCCTCCAATGCCCATCGTCTGCGCCAGATCAGGGGAGATGCAGGCATCCAGCATTTCCTTCCCCGAGCAAGAGCGTTGCAAGAAAGAAGCGCCGAGAGAAAACTGAGAGCACGGTTCTACGACACCCCAAAGCACAAAAGCATGGATCTGCTGAGCGGAGTTTGGGTGCACCCTGTCCTCCAGAATGGTAGACAATCGCAAGCGCCCCTCCTGTCCGCAGTTGCTACACCCTCTCCCAATTTCCAATTTGCTGGCACAAGCCTTGATTCCTTGGCAGCAACACACTATCTTCTGCAAGCTTTCAACCCATCTTTTCTAAACACTCACAATGTCCTGGATATCTGAACAACTTTCGTGCTTAACTACAGTTTAAAACCACAGAAACTGCTTCTGCAGAAGCACAAGCAACCTTGAGAAAGCATAAGTGGGTCGCGATCATCCACGAATGTACGACCACTCAATATCTTTGAAGAACGTGCTTGACGAATCCTGGCATCCCTTTTGGAACCTCCAATTCCTAATGGCGAGATTGACCATCCCGCTCTCCTGGTTTGGAGTAATTAGCTCACAACGAAAGGTGTACTCCAGTCCAACAAATCCAAGGCCCTCCAAGAAAAGTGAAATACCTGAGCCTCGAAGTCTTAAAGAAAAATCCAAACACGCATGGGAGCACATTCGGCTACTAACACTTTTGAGGGCAGCCCCAAACCTGAAAGCCAACGTAGCTCTCAAAAAAACCCGACATATTCCTTTTCAGAACCTTGCAAGGGACCGATCATTCAGAGAAACTGTCGCGCCACCTGTAGCCGAAAGGCCAGGTCGGAGAAGCTACCCAGGCGCATGCGCACAAAGTCCACCGCTTCCTGATGGTTCAGGGCATCAAGCTGAGTGCCTGCGGTTGGGGTACTCTTAGGATGTGCTGACTGACGGCAGCCAAACCACGACACATCACCGAATCCCTGGTCATAGCAACCTTGAAAAATTGCCTGCATTCTACTTACGGCGACTTGCGGGCTCGTCCTGGCTGCTGAGAACGTCCCACCTGAGCAGGTGTTACAGTGCCATGTCGTCGCAAGAGTGCTGGTCAGGCCAAGTCAAGAAGGACCGACGCAACGAGAAAGTTTGCTGAGGCATTGAGGATCATAAGCCACCGACACTCCATCGCAAGCCAGAATCATGAACTCATCATCGGCCTGCTGGCAAGATTTCACCATTTAGACGTGAAGTTGACCTCCCAGTATGATAGCAAAAACGCTCTACTGTCACAGGTTGGCGAGGTGGCAACATCTCTGGCACATGCGTCGACCATCCCGACTGCCCCAAAGCATATAGCTTCAGAGACAATGATTCATGTAGCAGTTCAAGATTGGAATATGCTCATAGGAAACCTTCTTCCTCATGACCTTCCTTCGCACCACATGGCCGCACAGATTCACCTCTCTACTTTGCCCAAGCTTGGTGCGCCTGACGACTGAAACATCGTACATCCGGATGACAAGTGATGACTTGCTCCTTCAAGATGGAAAGGCATCAAGCGCATGACAAACTGCACAAGAAAGCTGAACTAAACAAGTTTTTAGTAGCTGCACTAAAGTCCTCTGCGGACATGGACGGATTCTGCTTGTACCTCTGACGCACAGGAAAATGCACCTTCACACTCAAGCACGCTGTGAAATAAGGTAGTGCGTGAGAATCTCCCATCAACTCAAACAAAAACGCACTTATACACGTGCAGGTAGAATCGAGCACAGTATTAAACTGCTTACGACCAGGAAATTTCTAAATGTTCGGGGGCACAGCAGATCGCCTATGGAACGCGACAGGTTGAGATTGCCATTGATTCCTGAGCAACACCCGGCAGAGGAAAGCTTGCAGCAGATTTTGACGGGTGTCCGCCAGGCTGCGGCCCACACTGTAGTGAACGTGGTTCCCTACGTGCTGCTGGACCACGGTCCCTCCGGCCTTTACCACGGCGTCAGGGGAGCAGCATGAACCAGGACATCTACCGTATGACGATGATCGTGCTCAGCCCCTACAAAGCGATGCCACTAAGCCATCCACTCGCAGGATACGTGATAGTTCCGCAGGGCTGTTCGGCTTGTGATCTTCTGACCTTTGTAAGATGTGGCCGTGGCCCGCACAAAAATATCAGAAGCTTGCAGCCTGTCGTGGCCGACACAGCCGGGATTCATCATACTGGCACTTTATCAAATGCTTGCCGGCTTCCAACCACGATAGGCACTAATTGCTTGTAGGAGAGCGTTCGAACATGAACCAATACCCTACTAGCTCCTGCACTCGAATTCACTTGAACAACACTGCCAATGCTGAGTCCCCGGCATATCAATCGCCTTCCCTCGTCTACAGAGAACCTTGGCTCAAAGAGATGTCTGAAAGGCCACTTCCAAATGGCATGTCCCAGCAAGCTGACAAGGACGCTGCCGCCCGGCTGTCTCCGGCATTTGCGACGAAGATTGCCTCTGGGCGCACCACAGCCGCCACCTTCAGTCGCCGCTAAACGGTCCAACAGACTTCTTCTGCACGATGTCTGCCGCAAACCCCGTGTGAAACCAATTGCATGCCAAGGTCACACGAGCATGCGCTCCAGACTTAATTCCGTTCATCACTCTGCCAGCGATTAGGGCTCCAGCCATGGTGCAGCCCATTATCTCCGGGTTGGCCCAAGACTTGAATGCCTGGCCGCCAATCGGCGAAGGAGAGCCGTGTCCAGGCAGGAAAGCTGAAGAAAGCATAACCACTCGTCACGTCTGCTTCGCAAAGTTGCTCACGATGACATGAACCATAGCCTAGACTCCTACTATCCCCCTTAGTAACCGAGGAGTTTAGACCCTAAACCTCCAACCCGCTATTAGATAATCCCCTATATAACATAAAGGAGTTTTGACTATAGCTCGCACGGTGTGGGGCTCCAGCTACGCTCCGACCCAGGCCCTGCAGCTCGTCCAGAGAGGATGGGTCTGCAAGCAGGGTGTCCTCGTCAGGGATTTGGTAAGTTCCCAAAATAGGGGGGACCCCAATATAGACCCCAAAATGCTGCTGTCTATAATCCGTACTAGAAGCACCCCAAAGTGGTACCCATTGTTTTGGAAACCGCCGAGTTGGAGTGCTTTAGGGAATGACTGCCACAAGATTAAGCTATCAGGTCCAAGCTAAATCTTCTTCAATCAGAGTCTTGCCGTCTTGCCCTGTAGCCTAACGCTCAAGCAGACTTGGCAACTAGCACGAAAGCTGCCTCTTCGCCTCGCTGATAGCCGTAGGTGCTCACAGATTCACAGATGTTCAAGTTGGCTAGATCTCCGAGATTGATCTTTGCTTGACCTCCTTTGCTAAACTTCCAGATATCTCGGCCAATCATTCGCCTCTTTTGAGGCGGTTCAACCAGATCCTGAATCCTTATCAACTCAAGCATGACATAGCCAGATATGGATCTCCTATTTGAGCATGTTTGAATCAAAGGACCCTCAACTTATGAAAACTCTACGACTCCTTGTATCCCCATACAATTTTCAAATCCCAGAACCCCCGTCCATGCGGTGGAAGGCCCGCATAAGCGCATCGCTGCAGTCCTGAGACTGTGATAGAGGCTACTGCTGCTTCATACCCTGCTGAACTACATAATATTGCTTAGGATGCTACCACACAGACGCAGATAATCCATGCCCGTGTACCAAAACTGAACCTTGGTCTGCTCCTGGCTGCTCTGCAACAGCAGCTCGCCAGGGAAATGGCGCTGACAGAACCTGAGGACTTCAAGCTGCTTACGGCCTCGGGCTTTGGCACTTAGAGGAGCGTCAGGGCTTCAGCCCCTCATGATGTGGGAACTTCTCTAGCACGCAGGTTCCTCTTAAGACATGTTGAACACCGTTTTTTGATGTTGGGTGTGGGTAATTGAAACATCTACAGGAATATTACTGGCCTAGGCTCAACTGGCCTGGATGCTCAAAGTCAAGTGCCGTGAAGGTGATTTTGAGTCCTCTGTGTCTGGAAGCGTGCCGGAAGCCGATCGGCTTTGGCCGCCAGCAGCTCGTCTAACTTGTGCCACAAAGATAGTATGGTCTCCTTTGTAAAGACCCTTCGAACCACGCACGGGACCGAGGGCCCAACTGGGCAACCTGTTCGCCACCGTGGCCGTCCTTGCAAAGCTTCTTTCAAAAGGGATCTCTGTAGTCCTTTCCTCATCCTCCTGTCCCTGTACATCCTACGGTAGTCCCTAAAGTTGGCCCTAAAGCTATGATGAGCGCCATCCCTATGACCCCAAAATAACTGCCTGCAATGCCTGCACTCTGTACACTCTGCTTGCGAAAAGGACTGTTCAAACACAACTGCCAGATGCTACCGAAAGCTTCCTCTCAGGCAAGCAGATTATAGGACAAAGCTCATTCTTTGGCATGTTTTGGAGGCTCTCCAAACGATTGTCTAAACGATTGTCTCCGCTGGTTGCTCGGCGGTGCAATTACTGGCGAAATCCTGCCAGTGGGAGCGTGCAAGGAAGCTGCACTACAGGCGCTCTGAGCCCAAGGAGAGGGCCATGACCACGAACAGCGATGAGTCTCGCCAGCGTGCACCTGGTCAGAAAAGAAGATCTTGTAACTACAGATCTTCCGGGTGTGGCCAGTCTGCTTCGAAGCCTGTGGCAACAACGAGACCATGGAGGCTAGGTGCCCAACTGCTAGACATGGCCGGTGAGCTCAACGAGCTGATGGCCTTATGTCCAAGATCTTGCAGAGACGGAACCACTCCAGATTATAAGCCTTTATAAGCCCTAGGCTAAAACAAGCAGCCCACAATATATACATATATATATATACCCAATTATACTGTAGTAGCTTCCATATTCTTTTCCATCATCCTTATATAACCCCAGTATATTCTCCTATTCCCCCCATTGCTCAACCTGCCAGGAGGCCAAATGCGCGTCTTCCATGCGGTCACGCCTGGCCAGCTGACATGTCACCCGCTCTGTTCATCTGTTATCACATATTCTCACGTGCCCGCAGCGCCAGCCCTGCATGGCACTGAATCCCCATTCCAGGCCATTCTGGAAAGACCTGCAATGCGCTGTTCCTTTTGCCATGGCTTGCGCAGCTGCTACCGATGTGTAGAATTAAATCAGGCCTGCCGTCTCCAGACTCCTTCTGCGTGGATGGTCCTGCACAGAGGCTCTCTGAATGCACAGCAAAATCAAAGCGACGTGCCTGACAAGGTGCCTGATAGCAGCCCCCCCATGGCGCCTGCAATGGCCAGTCACTCCCGTTCCAAAGCTCTCGGCTTGACACATGCTGTCTTCGAACTGCAAACTGCCAAAACAATTGCAGACTGCGCTGCGACCGCAGCACCGCTACCAACAACTTCACATTACTCAGGACAGCCCGCACTAAAGCCAAACCCTGTCCCAAATCCTGGTCCACTGTTGCACAGCTGAACAGCCTTGCCTGGGTCTTTGTCTAGCCGTGCGACAGGCCCACGAGCCAAAGGCAAGAGCGGGCCATCCCTGCTTCTGAGGACTTTAACTCCAAAGGAGGTGACAGAGCCCACAGAGCGTGGCATACAGTGCGCCGAGGACAGTAGAAACCAACGCTCAAGCTGAGTTTTGTAGGAGCTCCTGGTACGACCTACAGCAGCTGTGTACCTTACTGGTGCTTAGTAGGGAATAAAGCAGTGCAATCCCCATACAATCCCTACATGATTCCTATATAATCCTTAAAGAATCCCTATAGAATCCCTGTGTATACTATATTCCATGATTCGGATTTCCCTCCATTAAGGTGCAGGGCAGGTCATGTTCCTCTTTTTCCACTCGCATTGGCTCACCGGGAGGGCGATTCTGGCTTGGGCCGCTTGGCCTTGGAGGCAAAAGGACGAAGCGTCCAGGAAAGAGTGGCGGACTAGGGTTTAGGATTTAGGATTTAGAGCTCAGCTTTTGCAGCAACTCTTTTGGAAACGTGGCATGAACTTGGGACTCAGGGTTTCAGGTTTCGGTAGTACTGATGTTATTCTTACTAGATTACTCTTGCTACCACTATCATTGCTCACCATAGAACCATGCAGCATGTATTCCTACGCATACAATCTGCTCTGAAGCACGAGTTTAGGAGCCAGGCGGGTCGACCTCCCTCACCTCTGTACTGCCTGGCTTCTGCGCACATGGAGAGTGTTGCAAGGTTGTAGATCCAAATGGATCTGCATGATGCCTATTGCGGCGACAATGCTAGCTGCCAGCTTCACGTTGCTGCAGCAATGCAGACAGGCAAAAAACAAGACTTCTGTGTCCTTGTTTTCAATGCAGACATCAGATAAATGCAGCGTTCTTGATGAAAACCGATGAAGCAGGTTCTTCTAGACAAAAAAAAGAAGAAGCGCTTCGCACTGTGCTGTGGATCACCCAAGTTCCGGCGCAGCAGTTCTGCCGGTAATCTGCGTCCAAGCATTCGGGCCTCAAAGCGATTTACGTCCTCAGGATGTACCACCAAGAGTCATCTCCTGCATCCTTGCCCCACATCTTGCCGCTAGAGCAGAAGTAGTTGTAGGGGCGCTTTTTCTCCCGAAGGCGGAACCACTTGCCTGAGCTGCCATACTCAATCTCCCACCACGAGTCTATTCCAGCTTTGTCTGGGTTCCACATTTTCATGGAGGAGCAGAAGACCCTGTGCGGATGCTTCACTTCTTGCAGACGGAAGTACCTGCCTCCCTCACCATCCGGCTCAGTGGAAACACATGTCCACCAAGAGTCGGGGCCAGCATCAAGACCCCACATCTTGCAGGATGAGCACCACACTTTTGGTCCCATCCTGCTGCGAAGACGGAATTGGCCCTGCGGAAATTTTGGGGCTGGTGGGGGTAGCTGTGCTGGCAAGCTGACCTTCTCTGGCCGCAGTTGCGATGCCATCGCCTCAACATCCACCATTTTGATGTCATGATGAAACATTGAGGCCACTATCTTCCATGAGGGAATGTCCAGATGATAATGACGAGTCAGGTCCTCAATGGCTGCCTGATCCATGGTCCGTATGACCAGGTCGCTTGTCGGGATATGCACGAGATGCACTGCATCGTTAAACTCGAGGCAGCAAACTGTCATCTCGCGGTATTCAACCAGTACATTGCCAGCTGGGATGTCAAAGTCTAGCGCGTGTTTCATCACTATCTCCTTGTACCCGGAACCCTTCTGCTGAGCTTTGAAAGTTTGTCTTTCATACTGAGACGCATGACTTGCGCCTATCTTGAACGCCTTCAGAAGGCCAAACACGGAGGCTTCATTCTGCATGGCAAAGTTCTCAAACTCTGTATTCTGCGCGCGGCAGAACTCGTATGTCATTCGCTCTTCATAAATCTGCTTTTCACGTGTCACTTGCACCTTCGTCGGGCCTTGGAAAATATTTCCAGTGGCGTGGCACGAGCGCAACAAGTATATGAGCGTTGACATGCTTGGAAGGGATGGCTCAACAGATCTTACCTCTTGGGCCCTACCTCCACAATAGAATGTTCACATAAGTCATGCTACCATCTGCAAGCCAGCAACAGGGGTCCTTGCAAGTTGTCCCTGGAGGTTCCGGGGGATGGCTCGGCCAATCTTGAAGGTATTCCCTTTTAGCCGAACGAGCCTCTTGAGGTCTGCAATGCTGGGACCGTTGACGGAGTGGTCCTTAGAGTCCCAGCCAGCTATGGTGAAACAGCGTGCATGCAATTACTCAGGAAAAGGAGGATGATCATCATGCTTGCCAGAAACAATTGCCGTAAGCTTGCTTCAAGGTATCGGCTCCCATTACATAGAATCATGGCGGTTATCACGGCACTGCAATCATAAGCAGGACTAACTTCAGCATTACTGCACGCCTTTGACTTCAGAATCATAAGGCTGCGACATCCTCAAGGAAACCGGCCTGGCGCAGCGGGAAGGAAAATCAATAGCCAGCATAGTCATGGTCGAAAATAATGATAAGACATGAAGTGGACCAGGGAGATAAAGGAGCTGGTCTACATGTAGTCTACGACTATAATCACATCTTGCCCTTTCAGGAGCAGAGAACGCACACCGTTGGTAATGATGAAGAGGATGATTAGAAAAAACATTTCGAGTTTGGCTTTGGCAGCAGGCTGCTCGCGGCGTGGCTTGCGCAAAATGCATTTGTCTCAACATTGAGGGGTCACCCCCTAGATAACTCACAAAAGCGTCCCGGAACGAGACTCCGAATAGAATACATACCAGAAGTGGAAGCTTGACGAGAACTTAGGTCTTGAGCAACTAGTGTTGACACTGCCCACATAGTCTGACCGTATCCTGAAGGTCCGTGGCTCTTCGAGAGAATGTGGCGCTCATGGCATACCAGCTGCCTATTTAGATCCTTGCTATCTCATGCTGACCTTCAAAACTTCAACTAAGAGAATGGTGGTAAATGTCTTTATCCCTGCCTCCGGCATCAAACACCTCTTCCTGGCTACTATGAACACAGGTGTACAGGCATGACTATAAGGGAAGCCCTTTGCAAAAAGACAGATCCCAGGCACCGTCATAGCTGGCAGCGCAGCATCGCCAGAGGCACGCCTTTAGTCAGGCTGGCATCTAAAGCTGTGTCAACCGGCATCCAACAGCATCCTCTTAGTCCCCAACGTTTTCGTAAACCCCATAGCGTGAACACTTCAAATAAGGTGTTAAAAACAAATATTGTGAGAAAGTACCATTCTGCTATCGCTTCGTGCTTGAAAAGAGTTCATGTACACAATTGCGGCTGCTCCCTCTGTACATAAGCACAACTGATTGGCAAAGACTTGACCAGGGGCTTACAATGCCCGCCACAAAGCTCCACTTCCACGAAAAGGACCATGCGTTTTGTGGGACGCTCCGGAAAATGCATATTGTGTTCGAACAGTGACAAAACGCCCTGCGTCTAGCATTGCAAAAGATGCGCCTCCAAGTGAGATACTCAAAAGAGCAACACTCGCAATCTCTTGCGCAACTTTTGTGAATGAGGCGGGACCACATTCTAATATCAGGTACCCTACGTCTGCCCTTCCTCTTCCCGTTAGGAACCAACAAAACATGGAAGCAGCTTGCATGTTGAAAGAGACCACCACAGCAAACCCGCAGAACTGAGAACGAGGCTTCTGCCGACTTTCCCGGATCTTGCGGTTTTCGCGCTCCATGTCCAGCACCTGCCTGCAAACAAGCTTGGGCCAGCAAGTCTCCGCTGTCTCTACTCGAGTTGTGGTGCTCCAACACCTTCTTCTGCAAGGGTGGAGCAAGCACAAGTCGATCAACGTTGACTTGCATCTGGGGGTCAGCGTTGAAGTCTTGAACTCTTGCCATGTGGCCTTGCTTCCGCAGTTTCGGTCTCCTGCACCAGTCCCAAAGATCTTTACGGCTAAGCTTTGCCGCTTCTAAGCATAAGCTGTCGACTGAGTCAAGGACTGTCATGAGAAGCGATCTCCGCACAGGTTCATGCTTGCGGTACTGGGACCGCTTGAGCCTGGATGGAAATACAGTTACTGATTCATGCAGGGACTGGAGGCAACCTTGACACAAGACTTGAGTCCCGTACATGTCATGCGATGCCGATTCCATTGATCTTGGAGTGGCAATGAACCTTATCAGGGGACTACGGAATGTGCTCTGTTATTTAGTCAATCCTGCATGGTATAGCACTTCAATTATCTGTTTTGCTATCATGATATAAGATCAACCCAACACGCCGTGCTGGGACAATCAAGCTAAGAAAAACAGCAGCTTATGATCTTCAAAGTGCCGTGCTTGTTCGAGATTGCTCCATGGCAGACGTAAACGTCTTGGCTGTTAACCTCGAAGATGGGATTCCTGCAGAGGCGGGAGCTATGTGTGAGGTAGCTGGCTGTGGCTGATGGTAGCATCGGCCTATCAGTCACCTCGGTGATGTTGAAGGATTCGCTTCCAACATAAAGCGTCCAAGTCCTTAGGTGGCTTGACTGGACTCGAGAACCGCTAACTCCCTGCACAAGCTCAATAATGACCAGGACTTGGGAGCTGGCTCATCCTCCCACTGGACAAGCCGACAGTTGGATCTCAGCGCGTACTTCAAGAACAGCCACATGCATTCGACTTGGCAACGATCCCCAAAGATCAGGTTGTGGCTCGTGAACCGGCCGCCCGGCGGAATCCAACACATTGTTTCCGTACTCATCCTCCATCAGGCGGCCGGAATCCATTATAAAATGTCTCAAGGACCTAAAGCAAGGCAATGTCTGGTGTGCTTGGCACGTTCAGCAGTCCTGCTCTAAGCGCCATCGGACGCAGTTCTCTGGGTTTTGCAGGCTAAGCACCTCCGAGATAACATCTCCAGACAAGGCTCTGCTGCCCAAACAAACCGAAACATCTGCTCCCCCATGAAGGTCGTGATGCCAAAGGTACAGAAACAATTGCCTAGCAGCGGACAATGCTTGCAGGCCAGCCGAGCTTCTGACATTTTGACCTCGTGTATTTTTGTACCTGCCAGACGGGGGGGAGGGTTGAATTGCTTTCACACGCTCTTACATGGAGCATGACGCGTTTCAAGGCTGATCAAACTTCCAGATCCTTTCTTTGATTGATGCTCAGGCCATGGCTCTTTGTAACCCTCCATCAAGGTGTCCGTGATGGACTCCATGCCAACTGGGATAGCCAGTTTATCAGGTTCACTCTGAGATGTCAGTCCACACATGATCCCGGCATTTCCAGCATCTGAAACCCGTGGTCACAAAGCAACATGAATTTACAGTAGGCTTGGCCTCTGAGCTCCCGACGGTACTCGGCATCATCGAACGACAGCATGTTGGGCAGTCTGATGCTGATGAGGTCCTGAGAGCATAGCAGGCAATGTTGCGCCCTCAGTCACAAGAACTTAGGAATTGTAACCTGCATCATTGCGAAGATCACAGTTCTTTCTGGCAAGGTTGCCGTGGTTCGCAAGTTAAGCGAGGGTGGAACAGCTCAGCGTGTCGATCTAGAGAGGCGCGCCCTGTCGGCAGATGGCATCATCCGCTCATTGACGTCAATGTTGAGCTCCTGGCATACAAGGCTGCAGCGATTCAGCAAGCTTGCCATCCCTACCCGTCAAGCTTAGATTACCAAACTTGCCTGTGCAACATGCGAAACATCGTCTGAATCCTTCTACAAAGCCTCCACAGATGATCCATGAAAGCAGAATCCGCTGTCTCCAAGATGCTGCAGCTCCTTCTCAGGCTCATCGTCTGAGACATCTCCGAAAATTTCCTTTTCATCCTGGGTTGTTTCCAAAGCAACAGAACACACTCCAGATGTTTAACTTGTAAACTTGCCTAAGCTCACGTGCAGCATGCATGCCACATCATATGGATCGTGCGCGATCAAAAAGATGCACGCATCTAACACAGAGTCCTTCTCTTGAACGACTGCAGGGGACAGTCTACGTTGCAAGGCAGGAAACATAGAATCTCAGCCAGTATTCACAACCTCAAGCCAACCGACCAACAACACCAGCAAGGTTCCAGCTACAAAGAGAAACATGCATGCCCAGAACGCGCGCACAGCTCCAAATGTTCTGCCCTTGCCACATGCAGCTTGTCCTTTCACACCAAGTACGCAAAACAGAGCCCATTCTCTCGAGCATAGGCGTAGGCCACAAGATCACAGCTAACTGCGGCGGAGAAGCCAGCTCACTGATCTCGGACGGAGGTGGTCCCTGTCAGCCGATGGAATGTTAGCTGCTGCGCACCGGTTGCACTGTATCTCACAGCTAGACAAACCTGGATACCAAGATACCTTCAAAGGCTGGAATGTCCCCAAAAAAAATGGATGCTCTTTTGAGGTTCCGGAATCCCTAGACCACAGCTTTCTGAAATGACTTCCCCGGTCTTGGAGCACCACCACGTTCCCTCAACACATGCTGCCTCCGCCGCGGGCAGTGCAGGACGGTCTGTTGACGGGGCCTGCTTTGAGCATATGCGGTGCTTCTCTATGCTTCTCGAAAAGCTGATGGTGAGCAAAGCATATGCCCGTGCATGCAAGGCAGCTTCTTTGCAAAAAGCCGAACACCAAGTTGGCCTTTCCAATGCAAAATCGAAAGGCCTAAAAAGCGCAAGCCGTGTATTGGCCGTTTACGCACGATCCTTGAACAGTTCCTGCATTCCCTGTCCAAGAGGGCTGGGTGACAAAAAATGAGAGCCACGAAAAGCCTAGATAAGGCCTTACCAAGCTAAACAAGAATTTCGGATCCCATGCCATTTGATGCTGATCTAATGACGGAGGAAATGATTCACCACGTTGGAAATGACGTTCTAAGCCCAACTCCTACACCCTAAATCTGGTACCCCCTACAAGTAGATCCTAATACCCAATGGTCACCCTGCCTTAATGGCTAAACCCTAAACCTTAAACCCTAAACCTAACCCCTCCAGTCCGTCTGAATCCTGAGCGGGGCCTTAGCTGGCTCTGCCTCCTCTGGCTCTTCCTCTGAGCCAAAGAGGCCTCTCTCCAGGTCTTCGCCTAAGTCCACGCTTTAGGCTCCCACTTCCCAGAGGTTGCAGGGGGTTGGAAGGGCTTGGGATGGTTTGGGGCTGATAATCAGGTTATAGTAGAAGGAGGGCTCTTAATTCAGAAAGTCTAGGGACTTCAGGGTCTAGGTGGCAATCTGGATTCTTCTTCTGCTGCTGCTTGACACAGGCAAAATCGAAAGGGTTTGGGCGCTGTATGGGTAAAGGGTGCAAGGGGAACAACTCGAATCGTTTCTTTCAGCGGAGGAGAGCGACTACACCTGAAGCTGCTCCTACTCCTATATGCTTCAAAAACCACAGTAGCGTCGATTAAATCACAACCATAAGCAGCAATGACAGCACCCTGTGAGATGTAAAGTGATTGTCTACGTTGTGCTGCACTGTTTACTTATACCATCTTGGGAACTGGATCTGCCACTGCGGCAACTTACAGTAATCACATTAGGAGTACTGGCACTGAGAACAACACGCCTTTATTATCGTGTAGGTCAGGCGGAGATAAAAAGTCCTGATATGAACAAAGCCCTAGAAAAACGATAGGCACAAAAAAAAAAAAAAAAAAAAAAAAAAAAAAAAAAAAAAAAAAAAA
>CAJNIZ010047686.1:5782-35319 GCA_905231905.1 Symbiodinium pilosum | reverse complement strand
CTGTAAGTCAGCAAGCGCTTCACAGTTACCTGCAGCCCAACCTAGAACCTTTGTTCTGTAATTAACTGGGTTGCTGTTAAGGAACTTAAATTAAGTTACTATATTGGGGAAACCGTATTATTTACTATATATATATATATGCCCGTTATGTTCGTTAACAGCAACCCAGAATCACGCTACCTTGCGCGAACAAAAGCCGAATCTGGCCCAAATACGCAGAAATCTTCAACTGTTCTGTTCCGAGGCATGCTGCTACGGGGAGGGCTAGCTGGTGTATAAACGATAAGGGCACTCGCAAACTCGGGACTAACCCTAAAACGTAATCCCATGAAGCTGCGGGACGCGTTTTGACGCGCCCCTCTGATCTGAGGGAGCCATAACAAGTCTAGGGATACAGAGGTTCCATGGGGTTTTAGGGTTCGGGGTTTAGGGGCAGGGATTGCACAGGGTTGTATAGGGGGTGCTGCAGGGGGTATAGGGATAATGGAGTAGAAAATGGAAACTACTTGTTAGGGTTGTCTAACTAGTTGTGTAAAGCCTAAACTTTAAACTGCTTCGTTATCACTGCGTAACCATGATCACAGTCACTCCCAACACTGACCGCGAAAGGCCCAACGTATAGGTTGGCTACTGCCCCCACGCTGTGACAGTCTTGGGATCACAATCAGGGCTGTTTGGAGCTCTTTTACAAGATACTATCTAACTGTTACAGGGTGGGGGCAACACCCTAGGTATAAAAAACATTATATCAGATCGGATGAATATTTGCAACCGCATGCAAGATATGTGTACACAGATATGCAAACTCAGCACTATTTTGTCAGGAGGCCCTACATGAAATCACGACAACCTTACATATACCTACAAAGTCCGATGAAGGAACCTTGGACATCTCCCCCCCTCGCCCGGTCATAGTTGTGCTCTTGCCCAGAGGGTCTAGCAGGTGTGGCACACACTGGGACCGAAAGTAGTGGTACAAGAATCCTTTTTTGCCCCACATGCGGCTGATACAACAAAACCTGTATGACTTAGTGTACCATAATATCAGAGTTCTCTTGGTGTAAAGTACGTTTAGGGGCATGCAGGAATTTCAGATATCCACTGTATATGTCATACAACCACAGGAGCTGTAGCCAACATTTCCTTATGTGATTCATCGACGTGGGTCCTTATTAGGGCCTATGTTAGGCACTAGAATGAATTACCGACGGGTTCAGGCGTGTATAACTTGTCAAAATGAAAGAGATCGTCGTGACAAAGACATCGAAGAGGCAACCCTCATGCATATGGTTGCAGGCTAAGTAATAGATCAGCGGGCGCTGCTTTTAAACTTGCAAACTACATAGCGTAACTGGGGTTAGTACGGAATATTCGTAAATTACTGGGGGTGAGTAGGGAATAAGGAAAATATCTTCGGGTTCAGGGCTTAGAGTTGAGGATTTAGGGCCTAGGGTTTACGCTTCGTAGGGAATAATATATATATATATGTATCATATAAGGATTACATTATAGGTTCTATACCCCCTTATTCCTTACGAAGAATCTGGAGGTACCCCTCTTTTTTCGAGTCAGAGCTTAGGGGTCTAGTGCTTAATCCAAATGCGAGACTTGAGTATCTAGCCCGCGTGGGCTTTTTGATCAAGCACGGCCGTTAGGATCCTAACATATTTTCAGTAATTTCCCATTCTTTTTCTCTCTAAACCCACCTAAAACAAGCAAAACCATTAACTCCAAAAAACTGCGCCCCGGATTCTGAACTGCAGTTCCAGCCAAGTGACTGCCCAGAGGGCGGGGAGGCTAACGTGCTGATGCTTGGTCACTGCATCCTTACTCAAGGTTTGCGGTCACATGGCTTTAGGCTTTAGGGTTGTAGTCCGCCTTAAGTAGATAGATTATGGGGCATATGGGGATCATATTATAATATACCCAAAGCCATATTCTATCTACTTAAGGGGGACTCTAAATGCAGGCTGCTGTCTGCTCTTAAGGCCAGGTGGTTTTTTTTCACAATGCTGGGCCTTGTAAGACAAAGACTCTTTCATTTCCGGGCAGGCAACAACCAGGACCTTCCTTGTACCCCTAATTGGGGATATATGGTCCCTAAAAGTAGGTACTTAGGCCCTAATAGAGGGTAGGAGGAGGGTCTAGGAAGGGAACCTTCTCTTTCCTGTTTGGCCCTCCCACGACCTTGGGCATGCTCAAAGTAAAGGGACTCTACTGGGAACCCCAAATAGGGAACCCCAAGAATATAGCAGGAATATATTGGAATATAAGGACCCTGGTAGGTATATTCCTATTATATACCTACTATATTTTTGGGGTTCCCGGTTTGGGGTTCCCAGTAGAGTCCCTTTACAAAGAGCAGCACCAGCGACGGTGCAATCTCGTCACCCAGGAGCTGCATGACAACCACAAAGGTACGGTTGGTACTAGAAATCCTGCATGACCCTACATACCTCCTTTATGGTATCATAATATACAGGCCATGGAGGAACTTTTGTATCAGCAGTACGGGTCAAAATTGTTTTCCTGTTCCGGAAGCCTGGCGTAACAGTACATGGAGGATCAGGGGGACTTCGTTTTACCCCGTTGTCCAGTCCCCATGACACTCCAAGTAGTGATCCAATCTTTTTAGGTCTCTGCTGGGGTTCATGGTGTTGTTAGGGACGCTACATCTTCACCAGCTTTCTAAACACTAAACCCTATACCCAGGGACAAGAGCCTTTAAAGTAAGAGGGTGCCTAGATGGGCTTCACTTTCATGATTCTCGCATCAAGCCGTCTGTGAGATTCGAAAGAAATCTCCAGAGCCTGAAGGTTTAGGGTATATCTAAACCCTGTACTCTAAACCCCTAACCTTAAACTCTAAACCCCAAACGGTTTCCCAGGGCTGCACTACACGCTAGATGGCTAGGTGTTAATTGCTGTGTAGACTGGCCTTGTTAGAGATGTCGGAGACCGTACCCATTGGGGTAATAATAAGGTATATTGGGATACTGGAAAACAAAATGGAACTATTTGGGGTTTATAAGAACTTGCCCTGAAATCTTGGTAGCCTCCGCCCCAAGCACCGCGTAGGATGGCTGTTGAGCTTTGCTGCAGCCCCTCTGCAGCCAACTACATGCTCCATACCAGGACATGTCCGAACTTCAGGTCTCCTGAGCCCTAGACCCTAAACCCTAAAACCTATACCCTAGACCCTAAACCTGTGGTTTAGGGTTTAGGGGCCTCCCTACCTGAGATAAATCCATCGCTTTCAGAAACCTCGACAGAGTCGGCACTGCCAAAGAAAAATCTGTTTAAACCCCTAAATCCTAAGCCCTAGACCTGAAATCTTAAGCCTGAAGCCCTAAATCCTCAACCCTGAACCCTGCTCCATCCAGGTCTCCCCAGAGTGCCTCGACATCATGCCTCAATTGCCAGGTTGGGATTGAGGATTTCGGGATTAGGGATTTAGCTTTGGGGTAAGATTGGAATTTAGGGTTCATGGTGTGACCCTAAACCTTAAACCTTAAGCCTTACAACCTACACCCCATACCGTAAACCTTTTCCCCTAAGCCCTAAACCCTAAACCATGTAAGGTTTAGGGTTTAGGGTTTAGGGATTTTCGGGTTTAGGGGTAGAGGGGTCAAGGGTTTATAGTTCAGGGGTTGAAACTTAGGGTAGGCCCTACGGCCCTAGACCCTGAACATCATAAGCCCTCAACCCCCTTCAGACCTTCTAAGGACTTCTTGCTGGAATTTCAGGTCTGAACCAAAAGTTTCACGAAGTCGTGGGGAAACTAACTGCTGTTCATGCTATGAATCCTGCATGACCTCAGTAGCCCAACGCCCTAAACTCTGAAACTCATGATTCCCAAGGTATCAGGTACTTGGGGTCATGAGGATTTTGTTGTTTTCCTCGCCCAAATCATATGGAAACTCCATGCAGCCTCCATTTAGAAGGACACTGCTGGACCGGAGGAGCCACCTTTCCACCCTAAACCCTAAACCGAAAACCCTAATCGGTATAGCCGCAGCATTTAAAGCTCAGTTTCGAGGCATGCTGACTCTCCAGACCACAGGGAGGCGCTGCTGAGGGTTGAGGGTTCAGCGTTTAGGGTCTGTATTCATGGGCCAGCCGTGGCGTGCTCGAAGTTCTTATGTTAGTTCAGCCCTCAACTAGTTAGGCGTCATGCTAAGCCTGCTTTAGCACGAGGATCCGGCATGTCCCAGCGCTTCAGAGACATCGTGGTGAACTGGCTAGCAATCTCCTAATAACACCCCCCACCACCCTAATTCTAAATATCCTAATACAAAACCGCTGTATATTAATTTCATCATTGTCAGCCATGTGTAGCAACTGAGATTCATAACATATGTATATATACATACATACCCTAAACACTACACACGAGCAAAATACTTTGTAATTTCCCAAAATGAGGGCACTCCAATACAGACCCAACAATACTATAGTCCTTACTATGGGGACCCCCCATAAGGTACCCCCAACTGTGGGAAACTCACGCTTATAAACTTCATTTGGAGTAGCCGAAGCCTTGTTTTACAGGCCAAGCTGGGTAATTTAGGACCCGGTGTGTACTGTTTGAGGTTTAGGTTTGGGGGCTGAAGCGTGTTCAACATCATTACGCAATGTAACTTTTGTGGAGCAACTACACTTCGGTAACTCCTGAAGTTTGAGATGCTTAACGCGGCGCAGGGTATGGTGTGTCAGCAGTAGTGTAATGCAACACAGCACCTACGCGGAGCTAATCAGTAGTGTCCTGCAGAACTCTACACCAGCGCTTGGAACCTTAGTATACTTTAGGGACTTTAGGGTAAATGACTTTGGGCTTTGTAAACTTTACAAACCCTAAACCCTAAATCCTACACCCTAGACCTATCTTCCTGTATTAAGGGGTTTGGCTCTCATTTATCGACGAAGCACTGGCTGATGAGGTTGCCCAATGGCTCCCGCTGTGAGATACCCGCGCTGCCGTGTAACCAAGAGCTCCCGACTCAATGATATACACCTCAGGTAGGGTTTAGGGTTTCGGGAACTGGTATAAAGATGGGTCAACCATGGTGGTACCATCGAAATGTGTAGCTCTGTATTCCTCATCGGGCTTTAGCCTATTTTATCTCAGGTGAGGGGTTGATCTCAGGATTGACATGTATCTGAGTCCACATCGAGATTCCGATTTTTGGTGTAGTTGCATATGCCTCGTATGCTTTTAGTCAGAAGTTTTCTTCCTTGACCAAATATCTGAGAGTTATAGTTTAAACTCCTAGAATCCCCCTGAATAACCCCTTTTGTGGTCCCTGTATAATCCCATATATAGACCAGCAGTTTAGACTATGGTTCATGAGGAGATTGACAGTTCAGGCCTCGGTTGAGACGTTCACCTCAAGCGTGCTATCAAAGCCTGAGGTCCACACAGTTCCATGGCGTTTCCACATCTATCTGAGCATTCTCTTGTAAGCTGTACAGCTACTTGGAGAGTCTGGTACGTAGGATAGTAGTAGTACTAGTAGCAGTAATTGGGGTCACTACAGGGCCAATGGGTTCTATAAGTTTATTTGCTGCGCCCCTCTGGGCCTCCAAGTAAAATCAACATTTTCTCGACATGATTCATGGGTGATGCTGAGGAAAAATCGGCCACGGTTACGTGTTTAGGGATTAGGGTTTAGGTTTTACGGAGACTCTTGTCATCCCTATCAGCCTGTAGTGTCCCTGCAACTATGCGTATCTGCAAGGACCCAAAATGGAATTCTGGATATCCTTTAGACGCAGGGATCACAATCTAGAAGAGTGCAGCAGTTGACTGAGTCAATAAAAAAACATCAGAACCCTTTAAAAGAGCATGTCACACGTCAGGGAACTTACAGGACTTCTTCCCCAGCACTGTGTGCACTCTTCTAGAGCGTGCCGGACAGGGCACTGCTCATACCTCCTACACTGTCAGAACCCAATAAGTGTCCAGCTTTTCTTACGCGCATATATACCTCTAGTAGACCTACAAATCCACATGGCAGCTTGAATGTATGTCGCTAACGGACACGGGGGCTGATAAGGGAGTTTATATAGCCATGTGAAAGCACCAAAACGAAGCTTGTGGGCACCCCGTACTGCCAGCTGCTCATATGGGAAAAGAACCCCTCTGTATTTCCTGATAGAAACCCCCAGAATCCGCTTCAGACTCGCCTTATAATCTCTGTATATTCTAGGCACCCCGTTCCTGAGAGACTCTACACCCAATTCCTTAAACCCTAAGCCCAATCCCTAAACCATGCTCTCAAAGTGCCCTTTAGAGAACACAAGTTCCATAATAACAAACATCCTGAAAAGCGAAAGCCATAAATCCTCAAACACAACCCCGAAGGCTCCCCCATGGGACGCGGTTGAGCAAAGGAGCGTGGTTACAAAGAGTCCCCGGCAAGAAAATGTCCTCCCCTGGTGCTGCAGCCACTTCCGCCACAGCCTGTGAAAGTTAAGGGCTTGCATCCTTCTCAATAGGGTCGGGTGTCTCAGGCCTGTTTCAATGCACGCTCTAAACTCAATTCGTTAGTAATCGAAAAACAAAGTACTCCTGGATCTCGACCCCTCAAACATCACTGAGCAGCCGAAAATAAAACCTTTTTGCGCCAGTGAAGCTCCTGGTGGCCTTCCTGGAAAGCCTAAACCCTAAACCCTAAACCCTAAACCAGGTGGGCACCCTTACTTTAGGCAAATCAGGCATGCATAAGCCTTCTATGGGAAAATCCCCCACCCATGCCCTGATCTTCCAAAAATAGGCTCAGTAGAGGGAGTAGAATGGTAACCCCAAACAGGGAACCCAAAGAATAAGAAAGGACCCTTTGTTCAGAACAGACACATCCATCAGAAAGATGCTTTGCTCAGTCGCGAGAAAACGCTTGTCAAGAGCGGCCCAGGAATTCCTCAAGAATACTTAGGGTTTAGGGTTCAGGTCTCTTGCAGAACACCATCCGTTAGACTGACGCTGGGAGCATTGCGAAATTGGACTCTAGCCACTTACCCCAACAATGGAAACTCAACGCAGGGTCCCGGACTGCCCTGAGCTTCTGGCCCGTGTCCGAACAGTCTCTTTACACGCAGAGGGCTCAGCAATTTGATGAGCCTCATCATTGCGGCTCATTCTCATGTTCTGCTGCAGCCGTCTCATCCTTCACCTTGCGCTCCCCTTCCTCTGGGTTGCTTTTAAGGCACTTAAATTAAGTTACCATAATGGGTGTGTATATATATATATAGTAAATAATAGGGTTTCCCCAATATAGTAACTCAATTTAAGTTCCTTAACAGCAACCCAGTCCTTCATGGTGTTCGCCTGGTTTAGGGTTTAGGGTTTAGGGTTTGGGGTCCAGGGTGTAGACCCGCCCGCAAGCCATCCTCATCACTGAGGGGAATCATGAGGGCAATGAGGGCCTTCGACGGGATACACCGCCTGCCTAGGGAAGCTAATCTACTGTAAAGGGTTCCGCACCTAATACCTTCTAACCAATCCCTTTTCTAGGGTACAGGGACATGGTCCCACTTATTAGATGGAATACGGCTTTGGGTAGTTTGTATATTAAGATCCCCACATACCCCACATTCTATCTACTTATGGGGGACTATACCCTAGTAACATGCAGGGATCGGCCCTAATACCTTTCAATCGGTCCCTCTTTAGGGTATCTATTCGAATAGTTGCCATTTTCTTTTCCATTATCCCTTAGATAACCCCAATATAACCCCCATACAACCCCAATAAAACCCCTATATAATTCCAATGCAGGGATTGGCTTCGCAAACAGCAAGTCTCAAACGTCAGAAACTTTAAGCTTACGTCGCCACCCCCAAAACCTCTACAGGGCTCACTAGGCTTACTTGGGGTTATATTGGAGTTATATAGGGATAAGGGAAAATAACATGGAAACTACTATTTAGGGTTTCTATTGGGGTTATATTGGGATAATGGAAAATAAGATGGAAACTACGATTTAGGGTTTATATTGGGGTTATATTGGGATAATGGGAAATACAATGGAAACTACTATTTAGGGTTTATATTGGGATGATGGAAAATAACATGGAAACTTCTATTTAGGTTTTGTGGTATAGGGCTTTCTACAAGGCTTAATTGGAAGGTCAGGAGCGCCTAGTAAGCACGGCAATGATGGTTCTAGCTGGGGTCTATATACGGCTTCAAGTATAAGTACACTTACTAAGTCCCCTGACCCTCCGAAACAGGATGCCAGAGCAGCCCGGAAGATTTCACTTTTTGAATTTCAACTGTAGAAATTTCAAACCTCAAGTTAAGCCAATCTGAGACGGCTTCCTGTAACAACCACCGCTGGGGTGAGGTCGTATGAGGTCGTAATGATTTGCCCGGACTTCAGGACTTTTGAGAGGAAACAATATCCTCGACATGCACACACACACATGTATGTATATGAGCCACAGTCTAAACTCCTTGATGTGGGTTATATAAGGAACTACATAGGTGACTACCATTGAGGTTATGAAGGGGGATACTCGGGCGCATGTGTTCATGCGCACTTTCTGGTCACTTAAATTAATTTGGTAGCCCCCTATCTCCCCTCAGCACTATGTTAGTTTCAATTTTCAACTTCCTTTCTCAAGCCCTAGGGTAACTTACTTTAAGTTCCTCATTACGTAACCATTGCGATAAACCCCACAACTGTATTTCACAAAGGTGAAATCACGATATTTTCCTATTTATAGCCCAGACCATAGCCTAACGGCCCTTCCTAAAGCAGCAACCAGAACCCCCAAGAGTGGGTAAAATAATCGCCCAAAACACCTAGCCCAAAAGGCCATTCTTCTACATACTTTTGGGGTTCAGGTAAACACTACAGACCCTATCAACCCTAAACCCTATACCCGAATCTGGGGGTTCAGGAACTCAGACCAAAAAAAACGCAGAACCCCCGACGGCCTGGTGGCAAAGGCTTCGGAAAAAAGAATAGTCCTGAGACGTAGCACCAACGGGTTCATGTTAAGGTTTTAGGGGTTAGGGTTGAGGGGTTAGGGTTTAGGGTTCAGGGTTTAGGGTTTAGGGTTCAGGGTTTAAAGTTTAGGGTTTTGGGTTCAGGGTTTAATTTATGGATCCTTTGAAAGGGGATTCTGGTGCTGAAGAGGTATTTTGGGACTCACGAGGTTTAGGGGTAGGGTTCTGGATTTGGGGAGTTTTATGGGTTAAAAGGAGGTCATGTAAGCGTATACCGTGATATATGCATATACACATATGTGCACGTGCATACGATAAAATACAAATGTAGGTGGAGGGGGAGAGAGAGATAGAGAAAGAGAGAGAGAAAGAGAGAGAGAGAGAGAGAGAGATAGACAGAGAGAAAGAAAGATAAAGATAAAAAGAGAGAGAAAGAGAAGAAGAGAGAGAGAGAGAGAGAGAGAGAGAGAGTGAGACAGCGCGAGAGTTCAGGACTATTTTTGTGGTTTTTTCGAGGGGGGAGTACCTATCACAAAAGCCAAAGTATATTGGGGTTACATTTGGGCCCTGAACTTTTGGAAGCTACGACGTGAATAGTGCAAAAATCACAGAACCATCACAAACCTTTGATGATATCACCTGCTGATGGGAGTAGGAGTTCGGGATTGCGATGTACGATTCCCGAGCACCTCGTAGGAAGGGAACATGCCACCAAACTTGCATTCCGACAGGGAATAAGAACGCCCTAACCTCAAAATGCATTGAGCCCCCACGCTCACACCCTATGCCCTCAAACCCAAATGCGAGTTACCCTTCTAAACCCCAAAACCTTAAACATCCTTAAACCCTGACCCCAAATACCTTGGTTCCAGGGCCTGTGTGAGTAGAATCTGGCTTTGGGGTGTGTGATATTCTTCCCAGCTAACGGCTACAATCATGGGATATCTGAATGGTTTTGGTACCTATAACCTGAATGTTGGGGCATTACCTGGGCTCCTGACCCCTAAAATCTGCGAAGTGAAGCCATAAACCCTAAATCGTGTCCTCGTTGAAGGACCAGCGAGGCCAAAAAGGAAGGTGCAGCAGCAAAGACAAGAACATCTCCTGAACACAGGGCTTAGGGTCAGGGTTTAGGGTGCAGCAGTAAAAACAAGAACATCCTGCAGCCACAGCTTTGGGTTGAGGGTTTGGGGTTTTGTATTTCGGGTTGGGGGTTTTGTGTTTAGGGCTTAGATTTAGTGGGGTTTAGGCTTAACCTTATGAACCCCTACACCTATGCCCTGACTGGTTTAGGGCTAAGGCCTCAGGGTTTCATTTGGGTTGAGGGTCTAAGGCTGATAAGTCTTCAGCAGAAGAAGTACTAGGTAGAACTCACAAAGCTACAGGCAAGGGACTAGGATTTAGGATCTATTGCAGGGCTTAACCCTAAACCCTAAACCCTAAATTCTAAACCCTAAACCCTAAATCCTAAACCTCGAACCCTAAATCCTAAACCCCAAACCCTAAAGCCTACTCAGCTGCCGGCTTGGGGACTTGGATTGGTTTGGGCATGGCTGTTGCTCCTCTGCTTCAGGAGGATGATCCAAACCCGCAACCCCATAAATCGCAACCCAGAGGGCATGTGGTATAGGATTTAGGGTTTAGGGTTGGCATATAGTATAGGGTTTACGCTAAGAGTCCGTGTAGGTACTATTTATAAGGTTGAGTGCCAAATGTAGGTACTGTTTATAGACTTAGAGCCCCAGGGTTAGGGTTTTTAGGTATGGCAGAAATATTTTGGGACCCAACAGGCGTCGCACATATCTAATTTCGGGGCTCGAATATATACCACAGAGCTAGATGGACCCTTTGGGGTAGCATCCGGTGATCCGCGAACTGTTTTGCGAGGCTTCATCGTGTTTACTGTGGACATCTACACGCTCCCACTTGCGTAGAGCATGTTCCCTGAGAGGTTGCAGAAGGGGAACTTGTAGCTGCTAACGCCCTAGGCACGTCCCGGAGTAAACCTTTCCCCCTGAACCCTAAACCCTGAAACCTAAACCACCCTAAACCCTAAAGCCCAGAACCCTGAATCCCAAAACCCTGAACCCTACTCTGGAAGCTTGTCAAACGCATGATCTCCTTTTGGGTACACTATGTATTAGAAGCTGTGTGGGAGCCCCGCTAAAAAAAAAACATGCTTCTGTTCCTAGATACTATCCCTAGAAGCCCCTATCAAAACCAGTTTCCACATACTCTTTGCCACAAGACTGGGTTTTCCACTAAGTCTCTTAGCCTCAAAAAGTATATCACCCTACATGATTATAACCCTACAATAGCACCCCACACCCTGAACCCTGAAGCCCAAACAGGGCCCAAACCCTACAAAGCTCTACAAGCCTCAAACTTTGAAACCCAAACCCTGTATAACCCTGAACAAGCCCTAGAAACCCTAAACCCTGAACCCTAAAACCTGAATCCTAAACCCTGCACCCTAAACCCAACATCTACACCCTAAGCCCATCCGCATCCTCATGCATGCGGAGCTTGAAGCGTTGTGGCAAACGATGGAGCAGATTGACCTGCCAATGGAATGTCTCCAATTTGAGGTTTGAGGGTTTAGGGACTTCTATACATCAAGTTACCCCAGTTTAGGGTTTAGGGTTCAGGGTTATTTTATGGGCATACGAGGTTCAGGGTTTAGGGATGTCCCTACAGTTCCCAGTACCAATAAAGGCCTCTGTGAGGGGTTTGGGAGGATTGTAGGGCTTAAGGGTTAGAGGCATCTAGGAATTTATGGGTTTAGGGCTAAGTTGTGTGGTTTACGGTGCAACTATCCCATACATGCGTATTTTGGATTGGGTAGTAGTAGTACTACTAGTTGTGGTACAGGTTTCGGGCAAGTATTTGATGTTGAGCGTTGGGTTTGGACCCTTAGAACCTTGTAATGTAGAGTGCAGGAGTCAGGAGTGCCTTCAAAGGGGCCATAGGTTAAATAGAGGAAGATCTAGAAGCACGGGATTCCGTGGTCTCTTTGAAGAGGCCATAGGGTTCCATGGATGTAGGGTGTGAGATATAGGGTTACAAGCGCAGCCTGCAAACAACAATAATAATAATAGTAACAATAACCATATCAATAGCAATAGTGACAATAACGATAAAAGTAATAATAGTAATAATAACAACAATAAGCAAACTTCATCTGCAAACCATTCCCCCCAGGGCAAAGTATGCGGCTTTCTCAGAACCTTCGGAATTTCAGGGATCAAAGTGGTCTACACGTGGAGAGCCTGAGGTGCCTATAAAGGATTCTATCAAAACATTCACTGTATGTGCAGCAAGAAAAACTTGCCACAGCTGCGATTTGGATTTGTGAAGGCATGTCGCAGATCCTGCGGGACCTTTTTGATCTACATGCTCGAAGACCCTTTTCCTCAGCGTGTGTAGGTGGCGGTCTGTATAATTCCCTAGGTCATACGGACACCACTCCCCATCCGCCGAGATTCTCCCCAGCACGGAAGTGAACCAAAAGTACGCTTGACAACATGCCCTACAAGTAGCAGTACTCGATTTTAAGTTGCTACACTCGGGTAAGGTTTGGGACTTAACGCTGTAACCGGCATGGAATATGACACAGCCCCCACCGTTCCAGACGTACTGCTACCCATCTCACTAGCCCTGCAACGTACTCTATACGGTTTAGGGCTTCGGGTTGAACAGAGTCTGCTTCCAGCATGTTGTTGTTCAGAAGCTTTCAATTGGGAGCCCATCCCTTGTCCCTGAACCTGGGGATCATCACCAGTGCCTGGAACATTCATCCCGACTTGGAGGCGCAGGGGGACCGAGTAAGTAGGTTAATAAGCGCAATGCCGGGGCAAGTTTGTGGATTATACGGCTTGTAGCTATACCTATCTACTAAGCCGCCCTCACCCTCCAAGTAAAAACCTAGTTATCAACCCCCGAATTGTAGATGAGGAGTTTGTTGTTCAGGCTAGGCCCTAGCTCTTCGTCTTATCAATCCCTAGACCCCTAGTAGAAGTAGAAAGAAGTGGTAGCTGTGATCATAACAACAATACTAATAGTGATACTGAAAGTAATAATCACATTTGTAATAGTAACAAAAATACTACTGCTGATGCTACAAGTAATAGTAAGAATACTAATTTCAATAATCATCATAACACTTGTAAGAATCTCGCCTCACTCTCCTGCAGGCGAATTTCAACCTCACCTGCGGGGCTTTGCAAACATGTGGGGAAAATCAGGTTTCATCATAGGTTCGGGTTTACGGCTCAAGATTTACTCCGCCCTGCTCATCGAATTGTTCATCGATTTGTTCAGCCACCCTTGCAGCCCTAAACGAGGCCCGAGGGCCCTACGGTCTCATTAAGGGCCATCTGGGGCTTCTTCAAGCCTCATTTGGGGCTGGGCTGGGGTTAGTATAGAAGCCCCTAAACCCTAAACCTGAACCCTATATGGCCTACAGCGGATGGAGGAAACCTGGCACAAATAAGTCCCCTCATATACTGCAGTTCCTGAGATACAGGGGAAATTAACCCAAGGTGGTGCATAAGGTGGTGCAAGATTCCCTCCATCCACGTAATTATGTAAATGGGTTTCGGCCTGTAGGGCTATAAGTCTACAAGGAGTACACAACGATTGTAGGCATGTAAGAACTGTATACTATGGGGATTCTATGAGACATTGTATGGCTGTAGGGAGAAAGATGTAGTTGCCTGATCTGGTAATATGAGCTATAGTCTAAACTCCTAGTATCCCCCTATAAACCCCTACAGAAGTCCCATATATAATCCCCTATATAGGCCCCCTTTAAGAAGTTTTGACTATAGCTCACATGATAAAAGGTTGGAGGTTTACATATATGGGCTTCTACACGACTAGACGGACAAGGGGTATTGGTAGGTACATCACCAAACATCTCGATAATCTGTGGAAGCTGCTTGGTAGCTACAAGGGACAACCAGAAATACTTATGAGCTGAATTGTTCCTGCCATTTTACGGCTAGTTTCACCCACAACCCCATGTCCGTACACTTTGGTCATTCTACCCGCGCTTTGTCAGGTGTGCTCACATTTCAAGTTCCCGGTGAAAACAGGATTTCTTACCTGAACGCTGAAAGCCCTAAACCCTAAACCCACAAAACCCTATTTACTGTCTCCTTGGAACCTAGGAAGGTGCACCTGCGCCAGCTTGCCCTTGGACCTACTCACGCTCCATCACGTTCCTACAGCTTTAAGGTACCGTTCTCAAACTGTTGCATGAAACAAAAGGTAGGAATCAGAGGCTTGGTGCTGCAAAACGGAGGTTCAAACGCTTGGCACGCCCTGGGCTTGTCCGGGTTGCTGTGAAGAACATTGAATTGAGCTACTATAACAAGGAAACCCTACTCTTACGATGTACCCATCAAAGGGGACCTTGGTTTAATTAAGTTCCTTGACCGCAACTCAGTTCTACTGTATGGGCTGATTTCCCAGAGAGCCCATTCTCCCTTCACTACTGGATATATCCTACATGGCGCTGGGATCCGTAATGTGATGACAACCCTAAAACCTAAGAAGAATTTCCATTTTATGTTCCGTTACCACTTATATAAACCCTATATATCCGTATAATATCCCTAAGCCTCAAACCGCGTAAGCCGCATTTCTGAATTCAGGGTTATTAGACTTTCTGCGTTAAGGCCTGCAGATGAACTCAGGGAGATAACAGGATGCCAAAATTCTAGGGTTAAGGGTTCAGGGTTTAGGGTTCAGGGTTTAGGGCTCAGGGTTTAGGGTTCGGGGTATAGAGTTCAGGGCATAAGGTTTAGGATTCAAGGTTCAGCAACTGAAGGCTCCATTGCCGGAATGAGCTACCTCGGTAATTTCAACATGACATGCTGCTTAATGCGCTCATACCTTATCTTTCAAAAGCTGTAGATCTTAGGAAGCCCAATACCCCTTAAATATGGTATATACCTTAAGTCAGATCAGGGATCCTGGTATCATTTAGGATACATTCCTTAATCAAGGGGCATTGGGCTCTCTGGGTGGGTGCTACACCTAAAGCAAGAACCACTTCGGACACTACAGAGGCTACCTAGCACCTTACACAGGCTCATACTGGAGACAAGACTTCTACATACCTTGCCGAGCTTGGCTTTAATGTAAAATGAGTGTACCCTAAACCCTCAACCGTTATAAAGGCTATTTCCCACAATGACCGGGGAAAGGAATCCTAGAGCCAAACCGTACGGATGGTTTCAGGCCTTGGCGCCAGCAAATTGCCACCCTAAACCCTACATCGCGAACCCTAAACGCTACATACCACGCTACACTGAATGAAACTTTGTGGTTTTTTAGGAGCCAGGAGATCAAACAAGGGGAAAGCAAGACTCATAGGGGTTTCCCAGAATTTGTGTTCCTATTCTTTCTGGGGTCGCTATCATAAGGACTCTACTAGGTTGAGGTCTATGCGAGGCTTTCCCTATTCAAGGAAACTGCTAAATGCACGTCTTCAAGACAGCCAAGCCCTTGGCTAAAGCCTCTTACCCCCTAAACCCTAAACCAATGGGAAACAAAAAACACCCGCCTTTCCGCAGCGCGGATTGCACTTGCCCATACAAGTCCAACGAGAGATTGCCTGAGGGAGATTTGGAAGTCTCCATAAGTAGGAGGGCCCCAATATAGACCTGAATATACTACACTCTTGATTATGGGGACCCTGAATTTTGGGGAACCCCCATTTGGGAGAAAATGTTCCGCCAAGGGCACAGGGATTTTAGCTACCTCAAGCACCCAGGTTGATAAAAATGTCAGCTTGTACGTGCTGCGTGTCCGTTGTCTTGATATTTCTGGATCCCTGAATGAAGAAGTTGGAGTTGGATGTGCAGTTGTTGCAGCTATAGGGTTTAGGGTTTCGATGCAGGATGCCTCTCCAATCGCTTGCTGAAGCATTCAAGCCCCAAATTCTCACAGATTGAGTAACGCGCTATACTATGGTTTAGGGTTTAGGGATAACGCTTTTCAACTAAATCCCAAAACGCCCTGAGCACAGCGGCTCCCGCCTCTTACACTCCCTATGCCGCTTCATGAGATACCCTAAACCCTAAACCCCTATAGACTTTAAACACTAAACCCTAAACCCCTATAGACCCTAAACCCCCATAGACTCCAAACACTAAACCCTAAACCCCTAAAGACCCTAAACCTCTAAACCCTAAACCATAGTTTGAAGATCCTTCATCGTGACTTGCGTGGAATGACACCTCAAGATCACGTTCAACCGTGGGCCCGGTCGTAGCCGCTCGGGAGGGTATGTAGGGATAATATAGGAAGAATGGATAGGAAAATGGAAGCTACCATTTAGGGTTTAGGGCTTAGGAAGGGTATATACTGTAATGCCTCAAGGTCATATGAGTTATGTGGGGGTTCTAGATGGGCAATATAGGGATAATGGAAAAGACATGGAAGCTACCATTTAGGGTTTAGCATCCATCGAGCCCTTGGGTTTAGGGTTTAGGGAAGAGACTTGACATCTCGACTAAAGGCCAACGCCCGCAGACCTTGATGGGTTATCTACCCATACCTTATAATACTCTCCTAAGTGATCCCCTGAATGACCCCCTAAACCGTACACCTAAAACCATAAACCTACCCCTGACGCTATAATTCCGAAGGCCCAAGGCTTAAAGCTTCAACTGCCAGCTCTCAATCCTTACCCCTAACCCCAATCCCGAGCTCCCAACACCACAAGCCCCGAAGTGACTTAGGTTTGGGGTTTAGGGTTTAGGGTGTCGCGCTTGGTCTGACTTCTTCGAGTAGTGAAATGCAAATAGTCCAAAGCACACACAAGTGTAAATCCCCCAGCCAAACCTAACCCAGAGGGTCCATGTAGCTATGTATATACTTGGACCTTGCAGTAGGTATGGGAACCCCTTTGGGCCTTAAGGATATACCCTAAACCCTAAACCCTGTATACCATAGACCTACATGGACCCTTTGGGTAAATCATAACCCCAACAATTCCGCCCAAAGCCTAGCCGAGCTTCGCTCGATGAAGAACTGTAGAAGCTTGGCGTGGCGCTTCACATGCTCCACCTAAGGCATGCGGAGAATCAAGTGGAAAAGAAATCCTGGGGACCAAATAGCTCAATGTAGGTAATGTTGACAGACTTGTGGGCCTAATGTAGGTATTATTTGTATACTTGGATCTGGAGGGAAAATTGACACTGAAAATGAAATCGAGACTGCTATCAGTGGTTCCTCATGTTGCAGTATTTTGGGCTTTACAGTGGGGTTTACTTAGTTTACTTACTTCTGCTCAAGGGATAACGGCGGAGGGCAAGCAGGAACTATGATCACGCAAGGATGATTACAGTTACCGGGTTGCTTTCAAGGACCTTCAACCAAGTTACCATAATATTGGTATATGAGCCATAGCCTAAACTCCTACAATAGTATCTCGCTGAATAACCCCTATAGTAGTCCCCTATATAAGCCCCTTTGAGGAGTTTAGACTCTGGATCATATGGGTTGTTCTGAAATCTATAGGCCCTGTGTGGTTCTAGATTCTAGAACGGCACCTAGTATTCACAGGTCTCAAATTGGGGATCTGAATATTGGGAACTGCACATGTAGTAAAAATAACAGGTTGTGGCAGTCCAGGTTATGCACTAGCCCCGCTACCTTCAGCATTAAAAAAGCTAATGCAGACTGGGGGTGTGGGGTTTAGGGTCTAGAGTTTAAAGTTTAGGGTTTACAGTTTAGGGCTTGCAGCAAGCTCGAACTTACGTGGGTTACGCTTCTGCTGATGGATGGAATACCACATGGTTTTAACTTATGTTTAGGGTTTTGAGCTTAGGTTGTAGGACATCAATACCGGGCCAATAATTCTAGATTACTTTTTTGGACAACAGATGACGCAATGTTTCCTGGACCGATGGTGCCATTAGCATCTACTAGGGGTCTTGGTAGCTGAGAAGAAAAGCGCCAGGACGCCTAATCTTTCATCAGAACGGGAAAGAACTATGAGTTTTGCTACCTAACGACGGATTCCTGAGCAAAAGCCGTGCTTAGCTTGTTGTGTGGCTTTCAGTGCTTGTGGAAACATCACGTGGTAGTTTAGATAACTGGCGGAACCCAGTATGGACCCACGAAACTACAATCCTTATCATGTGGAAACCCACATAAGTACCCTCATCTTAGGGGACTCCCCGCCCATGTAGGTTTTGCAAGCCTTCACGAAGCTCTGAGCCCTAAGACCCAAAACATTTGCCCTTGGAGGCCTTGTCAGGTGACTCTACCCCAAACGCCAAACCCGCATGCTTCAAGCCCCCAACCCTAAACTCATAGGGGCTGGGGGGAGGGTGTGAGCGGGGATGGGGGTACCTTGATGAGGACTAAATAGGCTTTAATCAGCCCTGAACTATCCCCATATGCTACAGTAGAACCTAAGCACCCAAGACACCCGCGCGGAGCGAAGAGAGTTCACAGTGGAGCTAATCGAGCCCACAAAAGAGGAGAATACCTAAGCTTTCCCATGGCGATGAAAAGGGAAACTACCAGTTGTGTTTTAGGGCTTGGGAATGGACATCGGAGATATCTATCAAGCATCCATTCCTTCATCCCTTGCTAACCATAGACCCTACACCCTAAGACCCTTAAGGGTGCATGGTCTGAGGTGGCTCCCAAGTGGGGTAACTTCAGGGACTCTCATGAGGCATATAGAAAGATTATGTAGGTAAGGAATTGTTTGTGCCCCTTTAAGGATTACATGAGGTTCCTTTTGAGAATTGCTCTTGGTTTCAAGGTTGTGGCAAGTAAAGGATGTATGTAGGGCTTATGCAAATGCATAAAATGTAGGGTTGGGGCTTAGGATTAAGGTTTTGGACCTTGGATTCAAGGTTTCCAGTTTAGGATTCTTTGGGGCTCAGGGTATAGGATGCTGGTGGTAAGTTTAAGGTCTGGAGCTTTGGCTTTATTTGTTCAGCGGGATGGGCTAAGCATGTTGGCATTTTTGCCCTACCTCCATGGGTTCCCCGAACCCTCCTCTATGCTACACCCGCCTGGGTTCCCCCTTAAGTAACCTTAATTAAGCCTAATTATCCTTAAGTAACGTGAATTTAGGGGGGAACCTAGGGGGGTAGTATAGAGGGGGGTTGTAGGTGAACCCATGATACGTGCACATCTTCCATATTGAAGTTTCTCAAGACACCGGCCCCTTAAGAGGTTAAAGGCGACATAGGGTTCGGCATCTACAATTAAGGGTTTCTCAAGATGCGGTTCACTAGGGACCTTGAAAATGTGTAGAATCTATAACGGATTGCTTGGGCTGCCTGTAAGGAGTATGGACGTTGAGTTTGAGCACAGCTCGTGATACTGTAGCGTCACACTGCTTGGGTACAGAGATTTGCGGGCATGATCGGGAGTGGCATCTGGGTCGCACGTTTGTAGGGTTTAGGGGGTTTAGAGCGATCAGTTCTCCTTTCTCATGTGTCGAACGATGTGGGAGAACAGGATTTTGGAGATCTGCCAGGTGGCACGCCTAGCCGCGTAGAAAGGTTCCTCGCTCGTTCACCCTTATATAGCGCCTATATCCTTTTGGTCTCCTTCTATTTGTATCCCCTCTAGAGGACCCTTCAGAACGGCTATAACCCTCACCTCTTAACCCCTGCAAAAGAAACCGGCCAAAACTTCTCGTCTCAGCTGCTCCCATCGCTAGAAGAATGACCCAGATTGCGAAGAACCTGCAACAGGAAGAAACACGAAAGGCTAGTGTACTGGAAAATACATATAAGAGAGTACCTAAACATGTAAGAGAATACCTGGCTGTAGCTCGGTTTCTTGCTTACCTGGAGAAGAAACAACGATACCTTCATGAGGTGTAGCATCAGGGTCACGGAGGTGGTAGCAACCATAGAACAGTGGCCCTAAGGGCCATGAACAAACACGCACAGCAAGGAACATGAGAAACAATGACGGTATCTCAGCAGTAGCACGGGCAGTAGCAGCGGCACAGCAGCGAGTAGTAAACGTTGTAGGGCAAAACCTTAAAAAGGATTATGCGCAGGGCTGCAGAAGCAACATCAGGTGTGATAGTGGTAAGTCTACGATTTAAAACACAACAAGGAAGAGGCTGGACAAGCAAGACCTCTTGCCAAGAGACTTTCTGCTTGAAAGCCACAATGGTATATGAGCTATAGACTAAACTCCTTAAAAGGAAGTTATATAAGGAACTATACAGGGGACCACTGACTATGGCTCATCTGTAGGTGTCCGAAGCAAGAGGAGGAGACTCAGGACAAGTGTCGGCCTTTGCAGTGACATGGAAGCTATATATATATATGTATATATGTATATATATATATGTATATATATGTCCCCTTCAGTAGATAGAATATGGCTTCGGGCATATTATAATAAGATCCCCATGTACCCCATATTCTATCTACTTAAGGGGGACTATGCTGACTGCATTTTGCGTGAGGGCACGCTGCATCTTCAAGAAACAGGAACCTTGCGGGAAGCAAAGGTTGCCGTCCTAGAACAAAAGACTCCAAGAGCCGGAATCCTTCGACCTGGGCCGGGATTGCCTAAGAAACTTCCCCACCACGCAAGCCACCCTGAACCCCAAACACTCGTGCTAGTCCAAGTCGTAGGCAGGAAGCATGCGCTCAAATTGGCCTCTATTGGGGGCCACAACAAGACCGAAAGCAAATACATAGATAGGTGTGTCCCAAAAAGGCTTTAGGGTCCCTAAAGCCCTAATATTCAAGTACTTGGGCCCTCAGGGTAAAAATCGATTCAGTCTGTCAGGTCCAATTGTTCAGGAGAGGCTGTACCGTGGAGTGCTAGGACTGCTTGACATGCAGGTTACGTAGGCTGGGTTGGTGTTAAGGAACTTAAGTTAAGCTACAAAAACAAAGGAGTCCTCTAAATAACTAGTGGCCATGGGTTCCTGACAAAGGGCTATATTATGGACAATACTAAACTACAAGAGGGACCCCAATGTCCACTGTTAAGGGCCCCTTAATAGAGCTTGTATTGACAGTAGCTCATATGAATATAAATACTATGGAGGGGTTACGCAGAGGTTATATGGGTGTATAGGGGCCATGCAGGGGTTAAATGGGGGTTGTATATAGCAGCTAACTTGGCAACTGCTAGCACACGGTCAACAGCTCGTAGTTGAGGCCTATCAAAGGCCAATTGTAGGGACTCCTAGAAGGGGATTTACTGTTTAGGGTTTAGGTCCAGGGTCTAGGGACCCCTGATCCCACTACCTCTCGTAGCCCCACATGCATAATCTTCACATAGCACCTGTGTGCCCAAGAAGTCCCCATACACTGCCCATTACCTAACAGGTTCCGCAGTCAAGAGTTTCTCCGCAAACCCTAAAGGGTCCAAGTACCTAATAATCAGATACTTATCCAAAACCTATACCCAAATTGCTATTACCCAAATCCCAAGTACCCAATTATTGGGTACATGAACCCTCTGGGAAACCTCACCATCCGAAACCGGCCTCTCCCACCCGTTGTCCGGCGCGATGTTGTTCGTAGATGGGGTGAATTGCCTCACAGCGAGAAACCCCGAGCATTGATGAATGCTGACACTACACTGAAGGTTCAGGCACCCGCATGATGCATCCTTCCAAAAAATATACATATCTACTATTTGCTCAAGAACCCTAAAGAATAGAAGATAATAATCCCAATCCCTAGATTACCCTCATAAGGAAGAATATCTCCATTTTGTGTGACTCTTAAGCAAGTTGTTTGGGTTCAAGTACGTACCATACAGAGTGCTATGCAGATATTTTGGACCTGTAGGTTGTGGTAGAACTGATGGTGAACATGCCGAACCAGTGGTGATGGAGGCGCTCTCCATAGCAAGGTGGTGCTATCGGTACTACCAGCTTACTCTAAGAACTGATATCTCCAGGGTCAGTTTGAGTGCCGCGCCAAATGTTCAGAGGCCTACCTATATAATCCTTCGAAGCTTGTAGGAGGGGTTATGTGAGGCTACGGCTGCACTCGTATGTCTGCGATAAACCGTAAACCCTGAAATCTGAAGCCCAAACAAAACCTCAAGCCTTAAACCCTAAGCCCTAAAACCCTGCAGTCCCGCATCTTACACCTAAGGTGCAAAGGGTGAAATCCTAACCCCGGTAAACCCCCTAAACCCAAAATGCTAAACCTTGCAGCACATAGTGCCACCTCCCATTCCACCACCTACTTGGAGGCTCCTGGGGACTGAGTAAGTAGGTGAATAATCCCTATGACCCCTATAGTAACCCCACTTATCGTCATTATGAACCTACTTACTAAGTTCCCATGACCCTCTAAGTATTGGGTCTCGGAGGCAACCTCTTAGCAGCAGCCATTGCCATTCTGTACTCGAGTTTAGGGTTCATATAGGGGTTCTAAAGGGGTTATACAGGGGTTATAGAAAAGATAATAGAAACCACTTAGGGTTTCTGCACCTCAGGCTCCAGACTTTGCCTAATCAAGCCTAAACCAGTGTTCTCTCAGTTTCCATGTCATTTTCATGTACTTCTCCATTCGACTCTCCATTGTTCGAAGCTTGAGAAAACTGCAACACCCGTCTGCTTGTTAATCGGAAGGTACGGTCAACATTCCGATACTTCAGCTCGCAGTGCTCTCTCTCTCTCTGAAGCCTGGTGTTCCTGTACTCCATGCGGGCATGCGACCTGTAATGTAAGGCTCCCTTGAAATAGGCAATTTTGGCACGCATCAAGTGAGACCTCATCCTCCAGACGTTGAATCTTCAACCACAAAAGGCATTAAACCCTTCACCATGAGCCCAACATCCTCAATTGCCAGCCCGGCACGTGAGGGCCCAATGCAAGGAGGACGTGTAGTGGTCCAAAAAGCCAGCCTCAGTAGCCCACTGAAAAACCCAGGGTTTTGGTTCAGGGTGGGGAGTGCCAGATGTAGTGCAAAAGTTTTAGGCTTACGGGCAAAAGGTTTTCGGTGTGCAGGGTTACGGGTCAAAGTTTAGGGGCGATGGTTTCGGGTGCAGGGTCCATGGGCCTGACGGCGTAGAATTTTTGTTTGTCTTTAGTGTTGTGGGGCATCTGAGATGACCCCAGCCGAATTGTGTTCAGTCACAAACTATCTTCTATTGAAGTCGCGCAGATTTGTGAGCCGTCGTTGCGGGAATTACAAGCATGCAGATGCTGGCAAGAGTCTCCTAATTGCTGAGCTCCCTGGCCATAAAAAAGTTAACCCTTCAATCAGCGCAGGATCATCTAGACCCCACGACATGCAAAGCTACCAAACCTCTATACAGGACCCAGCCATGCCGACATAGTCTTACATAGACTTCCCAAAGCCAAGACTCGCACCTGCCGTTGTTGGGCAACGTGAGCAAGTAACATTACAGTTTCAATATGGGGTTTCCTCATATTAGGGGTACCTTTCTGGGGGTCCCTATGATAAGGGTTATGCAAGGTTTGGGTGTAGATTGGGGTCCCCCTATTAGGGCGAAGGCGGACTACCATACACACCGGCAAAGAATAATCATGGCTTGCCTACTACCCCCATCTATACTACACCCCCCTTTGTTCCTCCTTAATTACCCTTAATTAGGCCTAATTGCCCCTAAATAATGTTAATTGAGGGGGGAACCTAGGGGTGTAGTTTAGAAGGTGGTAGTAGGGGAACCCATGAAATAAGAGCCCATGCTGGACTTCAGAATCTTGACGAATCCTGCGCCAGCACCTTGAAGCTACCAAACTGCAAAACCTATCCTGTGAGAAATCCATGCTTTCAGTCATCCACATAAAAAATGAACGAGCCCTAAACCCAAAGCCCTAAACTCCAAGCCCTAAACCCTAAACCCCAAACCCTGAATCTATTCCTATCCGCTGGCCTCTTCCAGCTGCGCAAGCGCCAGCCAGTTCCGGCCGCCAATGTTCCTGTGGCTTCCCAAGGCTTCCGAAAGGTTAAGGGTTGAGGGTTTAGGGTTTCGGATTTATGGTTTAGGGTTGGGTACGAGGTTCTGGTCAAGTAGCTCACTGAGGCAATGTGTGCAGAACTGAGGACGCAATGTTGGGACCCTGAACCCCAAACACTGAAATCTCAATATTTGGCAGACCGACGGCCCAAGAAGACTAAAGATTATTTTTAGGGATCGGGCTTACGGATTTAGGGGCAAGGGCATACTGCACAGGTCATTTACGGTACATTGATCCTTGTAAAGAACCCATCGAGAAATTGCAAACCCGCCTGCCAAGCCTGAACCATGGTTGCTGTTCAGGAACTGCATTTAAGTGACTCTATTGTCCTCCTAGCTAGAATGGAGAATCAAGTGAGCAAGAACATGGAAAATGAAATGGAAACTGGGGGAATATAGGTATTTTAGGACCTTAATTTGAATCCATCATCCAGAGGTTGCTCGAAAGAGCCCTGACCCAATAACCCCTTTGTGGTGCCATATATATATATATATGGTAGCAGATATATATATATATACACATATATCCCTACTGTTGCTGAAAAACTCATGCACTAACTACCTGGGGCTAGAAACTATCCCTAAGGGTCCAAGTGCCTAATAATCATATATACTTACCCAAAACCTGCACTATAATTACTATTACCCAAATCCCATGTACCTAATTATTGGGTACATGGACCCTCTGGGTATAATCCTTCGGGGACTTTAGATGGTGCAAGCTTTCCTCCATGAACCTTCGCTTGTATAAGGGTGCTCCTACCTCGGCCAAAACTCCCTAAGCCGTAAACCCTAAACCCTAAGACTTTGAACCCTAAACCCTAACCCCTAAACCCCTAAACCCCTAAACCCTAAACCCCTAAACCCTAAACCCTAGAACCCTTCTTTACCGTGCTTGGAGCCACGGAGCCATGAGCCAACTCCATACCAGCAGCAAGCGATGATGTGATTGATTGCGAGCCTCGGGAAAGGTTTAGGGTTTAGGGTTTGGGTTTAGGGTTTAGGGTTTGGGTTCTATATGAGCCATAATCTAAACTCCCAGTATTCCCACTTAGCAACCCTATGATACTCTCCTGTATAATCCCCTATATAACCCTTTAGGGAGTTCAGACCATAGCGCATATGGTTTAAGAGTCGAAGGTTTAAGGTCAGGGTCACGGGTTGTTTCGGGTCTTGGAGGGCTTCATACGGGGGCCTCACTAATCCCAAATTGGGGTTGCCTATAACAACATTTTACATGGAATCTGGCACCATACGGCCCTGGCATTATGGTTGCAGGTCGCTTGAGGGTTGCAGAGGGCGTGGGGCTTCCCAATGACTCCCTCTGATTATGGATAGCCTTTGTTTTTTGGGGCTGGAGCTTCCTGGCTATGGGCAGAACTTCAATTTGAGGGCTCTGGAGTTTTTGGGGCTGCGGCCTATGGGCGGAGTATGCTTCGGAGGTTAAGGCTTGCACTGTGAGCCTGGGCTATGCGGCCGTCACCGCGCAAGTCTCCCAACATTCTGCTTATGGAAATATGGTAACCTTATAATGGCTTCTCTTGCCTGCTAAAAGCGAAGTTGTGTTGATGGCGTAACGTCTCAATGCTTGTTTCTATTTGTAAGCCCGGCAAATGTGAATCCTTCCCGTGAAGCAGCCAAGAAGAGTTAGCGCACAAACTTGGAAACGGAGATCTTCAGTGTCCTGATCATAGGACTAACAAGTCTGCTAAGCTGCAACCTCCAGAACCTGATTTGATACTGAAAGAAAAGCTTATACGTACGGTAGCACATGCGGCCCGCTGCATGGATGACAATTTGCCAGTTGAACAGGGCGGTAATTCCTATAGGCGATTTGGTAGATGAGGTGGTGCAAGACTTCCTCCATCCCCATATTGCAATCTGCTCATCTGAAGTTCGAAGCTACATGCTAGCCTCGGCCAGGATCCAGGGCTCGTCCTACTAAGATGTAATGGTTATAAACAATAATCAGTAGTCAGGCATCTACAGCTATGATAGAAGCCTTCAGCCCTTAGCTGCATAGCTTTCTGGGTGACATGTCTCATGAGTTTAGGGTTGGAGTTTAAGGCTCCCTGTAAGCACCCAAGGCCCCAAACCCTTGGATCCAACAAAGCACCACATCATCCAGATGTCCACGTCAGTTGCTGCTTTTGTTCCAGGTGATGCTCCATTATTCAGGTCAATACAAAGGCTTAGGCAGCGCGAAACTGCATCATCTTCCCGTTCAATACTGCAACCGAAAGAAGGCTAAATTTCCTTAAGCCGTAGACACCTAGCCCCAAGCCCTATTGCGTGCTTGGGCCTTGGGCCCTTAGGGTATGGCAAGGCTCGCAGACTTGATCAGGTGCAGCGGAGCTGCATCATCAAAAGATGCGCCACAATCTTCATGACCATGAAGGCATGGGTTGACAGAAAGCGGTTCGCCTAAAGCACTCAGCATGACAGGGCTTACCTACATGATTCCTTACAATAGAGGTTTCAGGGGGGCATCTTGCTAGGGGGTTGAAAGATTATGTGAGCGTTCATATCATGTGGGCTTGCTACAATACTGGAGAATGAAACGGGCGTCTAGACATGCAACGCAGGGGCCTGAACCATTAGATTGGGGTTTCGGAGTATGCGTACTATAGTTGTAGCAAAAATGTCTAAGGATAACATTACGCATCCCACCGGCTTCTTTTATAATCATGCGTATAGCACCAGGAGGAGAACAAAGTCGGCACATGGGGATGCCCACTGCGTGCTACCGCTACCGCGGCCCCCCGCCCCCCCATCTCAGGGGGGCTCCATAAATTTCATCGCCCCCCTCCGCGAAGGGTTCCAGCGGAGTACTAGACAAATGCAGCTAAGTTACACAAGGAAAAAGGAGCAAGGACAAACACGCCGAGACCAAAAGACGTGACAGTGCGACCTGGCCAAAAGACAGAGAGAGAAGGAGAGAAAGGCAGGGACAGAGACACAGACCAACAGACAGATACGACAGGCAGGCAAACAGACGGACGGGCACGAACAGACAGGCGGCAACACCTCCAGATTCTGTCAGTAGTACTACAGGCATCCATTCCTCCATTCCAATACCCCCACCGGTAGCTTCAGGGTTAAGGGTTTTGTTTTTTTTGCGATCTACGGTTTCGGGTCGTTGGGTTTTTGGTGTTTAGGGTTCAGGGTCGCTTCCAGCTTCTCATCCATCACCTGGGGTTCCTACTTTCAAGCAGCTAAGTACCTGCCCCCCAAAGAAACAAGATCGGATGGCCCAGGTGGAGTATGAATGACAGGCGCGCTAAAGTGCAGGAAAAGGTCTGCGAAATGCAAGTAATCACAAGCGCAGCACATGTAGTAGAAGCATTGGAGAGTGTAGCGAGGATAGGTTTTGCGGTTGAGGCTCTGTAGCAACCCTTAACCCTGAAACCTAGCCTTGGACTAAATTTGTGGTGACTTGGAAAGCTATGGAGTGCAAGTCAATCCCCACCACCCTTATCAAATTCCGCGCTGCCTAGGTAAACCCTTAACCTAAGTATGACTCTCAACCCTAATGTACGGGCCTAAAGTCCGCTATCATGATCAGAGAGCCCTTTTCTGATTATGGTCTGGGGGCATCCCAAATAGAACTCCAAATCATATTGATGATTATTTTGGCCCCTTTCAGTAAACCATGACTTTCGCCGAGTTGCCAGCAACGAAAGTTCCCGCTGCAGTTTGGCGACGCGCAGCAGTCGGATCCTTAAAACAGTTGGCCCGGGGTAGGTGTATGGGGACTATAAGAAGAGATTGCCTTGATAAGCCTCCTCATTCAATGTCAGCCATGATTCCCTGGAAGCCCAGTTACCGGTATGGTGGCTACAGTAGAAGAAGATTTAGCTTCAAGGGTCCTTTGTTTGTGGCCTCAGGTAGTAAGCTTCCAGGCTTAGGGTTTGCAGCTAGAATGCACGCACTAAAGGCCCAAGGACGAACAGCTTCCTTAAACCCTAAACTGTATAAAGTCCGATACCAGCCGTCATAATGTCGCTGCTTGAAAGTCAGGAGCTCTCCATTTCAGTCCATGATGTCAGGACTTGACGGGACTTGCCCGCATGAAGCCCCTTCTAGCCCAAGGTCCAAATACCCAATAAGGGTCCCTTCAAGGAGGGTAGGGGGGATAAGGGATATCTAGAATCTACCGATTTGAAGTGTAAAGTTCAGGATTTAGGGTCCAAGTACACAGTTCTTGAGTACTTCAGATATGGGTAGTACATGTATTAGAGGTTTAGGGGAAGTATGTGATTTTGGGGCCCTTGGACCCTTTATAAGATAGACCATGTAGGCGCAAGTCTCCTCAGAAGTGTTATCTATAACCACAATAATAGGAGTATAAGATATTACGTGGTTATAGCGTCCTGTCCATAATCCCCGAATACCCATGGCGTCCCCAGACCCGCTTGGAGAAATGATCACAGAATTTTTTGCGGAGCTGGGCAAGGTCAGTCACAAACCATGTCGCAGTGACACGGTTCAGGGTCGAGGTTTTGAGGTTTAGAGAGCTACTTGTCTTGGATTTCTCGACATAGCTATATCGGCAATCTCAACAAAGACTTTCAGAATTCCCTTATGACCTCTGTATATTCCAAGGGGCACTGGCGGCCAATTTGGGGAACCTCCCCGTGCTTCCCTGGGTCCAGTAAGTAGTATACTGCGGAATTCTAAGCTGCGGTCTCGTCTCGGTGCGTCCAGGGCCCGAGTTCACGGTTCCCTTACTTGCCAGCCTCCCTATAACGGGTTCCTCCTTGAGAATAAGGTTTCTTGTGAATATATCGGGCTAATTAAGGTGGAACCGAAGGGGGTAGCAGATCAGGACGGTTGGGCGAACCCTAGAAACGCTGACCGTGGAATAGCCAGGTCTGCAGACGCGGAGCATTCGCAATAGGCGGAGGGTACGTAAGTAACGTGCGGAGCGGAAGAAAGCGCCACCCACCTGGAGATTCAGTGAAACAAGCTTTCAGGGTCCAGGGTTACCTTTTGAATGGGTCCCAAAAAGAACAGGGTGCAAGGTAAAACTACGCCGCAAGCCCCAAATCTAATGCCTTGAGTCCCAATCTGACTGATTGACATCCTACACATCTTCCCTAAACCCCAAACCCTAAACCCTAAACCCTAAACTGGCTGTTCACCCTAAGAGCCCTGTATGACCTCAATACTAGACAACCGTCAGTTCGCAAAGTATTTGTAGAGTCTTTGGGGTCATGCAAGATTTTCCAATAAGGGTCCAAGAACTGAAATAATAGGGTTTTAGGGCCCAGATACTTTCATGAATGGTATTTGGGCCCTAAAACCCTGTTATTTGGGTCCGTGGACCCTTAGGGTTCAGTATGAACCAAAACACCCCCGAACCTTGGTCCCCGACTGCGGTAGACTATTTCCAAAAATCACAACTACAGGGCCATCTCGGGGCACTTGGATATCAGGTTTGGGGTTTAGGGCTGTTCGTTTTTGTGGGACCATTTCCACCCTAAACCCTAAACCCTGAACCCTGAACCCTAACCCTAAACCCTGAAACCTGGGCCCTAAACTCTATACCGCGGTCTGCCCGAATGCATCCAGAATACTAGTCAGGCATGGCCCTGCATGCCACCACCACCACCACCACCACC